>ML435953.1:0-31432 GCA_005239525.1 Nicotiana knightiana | reverse complement strand
TATATATATATATATATATATATATATATATGATTTGCCATCTTTTATCTAAGAATTAGAAAAAAAAAAAGTTTAAAAACATAAAAGAAAAAAAAAACGAAAAGAATTTTTTTTTTTTTTGCAATAACAAACTTTATCAAAAAGTAAAAATCTGATTTTTTTTAGCTAACTAATATTATAACAATCCTAATTATCCCACCCATTGTTTATCTTTATTTTTAAAATTCAAAATAATTCTTAAATCCCTTTTTCTTAGCCTCAAATCTCTCAACCCCATTCTCCCACTCCAACTCCAACTCCAACTCTAACTCCTCCATTCATCACACATTTTCTATATATATATGTTGGGTATGTACATAAAAAAAAAGGAGAAGAGAGAGGACGGACAAAAGAAAAAAAAAAGGAGAAGGAGGGACGAAAGAAAAAAAAAAAAAGGAAAACAAAAGAGTAGCCAGAAAAAAAAAGAGAGGAAGAAAACGGAAAAGAAAAAGAAAAAAAAGGAAAAGGAGAAGCCAGAAAGAGAATAGAGGAAGAAAACGAAAAAAAAAAAAATTTCTTCAGCGTGAAATATATCCAGGAAATGAAGTTGTACTTATAGTGAATTTTCATTACATCTACTATAAAGATCTTGCTCATTCAAGGTGAAGTACTACGTTTTTTTTTATTCTAATATTTTAGCATTATGAATTAATCTTTTGTTGAAAGAACTTGTATGAAATGTGTGTTCTAATTCCTACGTTATGAATCTTATGTCACTAAATCCAATTTGATTGATTTAAGTTGTTGAAGTTAGCGGGTTTATTAGAAAAAGATGTTTAATTTTAGTAAAGAGCAAGGGTAAAAATTTCATTTGCTTCTTTTCTTCCAGAGATGTTTGAACTTAAAATATTGATCTTCATTTGTTTTGGCATGAGATATGTTTATTTAATTCCCTAAAAGCTCTCTTAGTCCTACTGTTTGAGTTGCTGGAATTTTTATATAGTATTTCTTTATCGATAAAATTATTATCTATACTCTCATATATTAAATGGATGTAATTGTAAATTTTACAAGTTATTTACATAAATAATATGATGGCTAATTACTTTTTTATTTATCAAGTTCCAGTGGCAGATATTTGCGTAAGTACTTCTTTAAAGTTTCTAGATAAAAATAATAATAATAATAATAATTTAATGTAAGGTAGGTTTTGTTTAAATTGAAGCATATCAGTGGGAAAGCTTCATCATTTTGGATTTATATTTCCATGCTATTGTTTTCTCTTAGTCTTTTTTTTTTTAGACTTTAAAGTCACAATGTTATAGTTAGCCATATTTATTTCTTGTCTCTATAAATACAAATGTAATAATGTCAATATGTATGGAGTTTCGAAAGTTTGCTTAAGTCATATGAGGAAATTAATTTTGAGTTTGATAAATACTTTATAGTTGGAGTGATGTTACATTTGGACTCACATTGGTGTAATTCTGCAATTAGTATAATACAAAAATGATTGTTTCCTAACTTTTTGTCATCTCTATTATTTATTAGTGCCATAACTAAATGTTTGTGTTAAGATTGGCATATCTTTACATATGTTGAAATAGGATTCACGGGGAATATATTAATTTGGCTAGACACATATTAACCGATGTCTATTAGTAAAAAAAAAGTGATTGTAAGGGAGCGAGATGAATTAGGAACTAATTTAAGACTCATTGCAATAAGTAAAAAAAAAAAATACACAAATAAATGTCTCGAACCTGAAAGAGACGAAACAAATAACATACTCTAAAACACTAGAGGAATTTTAGATGTACTTTAAATAATAGCCCATGTGTTCATACCCGAACTTGGATTAATACGCTTGAATAATAAAAGGATCATGTGCGCATTCCGTGTCTCGATGCCTTTAGATTTAAAAATAATTATGTTATAACCATGTGTACCTTTTAATTTCAAAGAAGAATACCTTGTGTGCGTACCGCATCTTGGTGAAATAAATAAAAAATAATATATAGAATAATTAATTAAGCAGTAATAAATAAGCCACAATTAATAAAATACAAGAATAGCTAAAAATTGATTTAAGCCTTACATGAGTCAATAAAGCGACCGTGCTAGAACCGCGGGACTCGAGGGGTGCCTTACACCTTCCCCTCGGTCAACAGAATTCCTTACTCAGCCTTCTGTTTTCGTAGACCATAAATTAAGAGTCAAACCATCCTTTGTTAAAGGATTCAAGATAAAAGGTGGCTTGGAACACCAAAACTCAATTCCAAGTGGCGACTCTAAATAATAAATAATCTCTTTTCAAAACGTCACTTTGATTGAAAAAACTCTTCACCAACCTCGTAATAGGGTTGCATGGCAAAAAGAGGTGTGACAAATGGTACATTTCCATTGCTTTCTATTTTCTCAATATTTTGATCACAAGTCAGAGAAGTGGATTATAATGCTTGTAATTTGTCAAATTAAAACTCAACTTTTATATCTTTGTTCATTATCATTTTCTCAAGTTATTAATCTGTCATTAATCAATGAGTTGTTCGATATAAGTTGTAGAATCAAAATCGGATCTATTAATTATAATTCTGCAAATCTAAATGACTAAAATGCACCGTCCCTAGGGCTTTGGTTTAGTCGTAAGAACGTAGCTTTTGATGTGTGAGTTTAACAAATGCCTGGTATTTAAGTGGAGAAAGCGTAGAGCAGTGGGCCCGTTGGCCCGGGGAATTTCTCGGTTATTAAAAGAATTAGGACTAATATGCACCTATTAATTTGTGTTTATGAAGTAAGAATCGAATTTTTGAAAATCTAAGTTACTGATGTGAATACGTTGATCCGATGAGCAGGCTTCAGAGAAGAAATTGAGCAACCCAATGAGGGAAATCAAGGTTCAGAACCTATGCATTTTGGAAATTTGTAAAACTCCAAAAAGTTTTTTTTTTTTTAAAATTTTCACTCAAATCACTTACAAAACTTCAAAGAAACCCAAAATTATATTCATGTCCATAAATAGTCCAAAAATAACATAAATTGCACATGGAAAAGTACACAGAACAGTAGAAGTGATAAAAATAGTAGAAACTATAAAAAAATTATCTTTTAAAGATGAATTTCCATTAATGGATACAATCCACTCATGATAAACTTCGTATTGGTTCGATATACTTTTATCTTCAACGAGTAGTCCATTATTAAATGCGGGTTGAAGCATCTGGTTGCCCGATTGCCTTAAATTAATTGAATTTCATTTCCTTACAAGTAAGGAATAATAATAAAGAAATAATTCATCTCATACATGAGAAAGATACGTATGATATTAAATTTTTTTTTTCTTTTGTTCTTGTCTTTTAATTTTCTAAAAATAGGTAAAGAATTTCTTATAGATTATCGAACCCGTAATGTTTAAGAACATCCAACTTGTAATACGACTAATCAACATTTTTCACGATCCTCACAGAGATGTTTCACTGATAGACCGAAGGATAAGTCATTCACACATTCACATCCATGATCATGAATATTTAGAATTCATATTATCCAAGCTAATCATTCCCTCAAAAAATAATACACTTTCTTATTATTTCTATTTGTTTATTTATTACTTTTTTTTATTTACACGTAAAAGAAAATTCTAAATAAAATTTGAAATACGAATAATCTAAACTAAAATAATCAAAATAAAGTTTCAATAAATTTAAAAACCATACTTCGTTAAATATTTAATGGAGATAAAAGATATTCTTTAGTTACACTAAAAAGACTAAAATTGTTCATGACTATATTTAAGGAACATTTTTTTACCAACTCCAAACATGGGGGGACCATTTTTGGCATTTTTTCAAAGTATTGTCCGCGTATGATAATAAACAAAAGAAAAACGAAAACCCTTCCCCGACTCTCTTCCTTACCTCGGAAAAACAACTTTTAATCTTAAGTTTTTGTTTGGTCCTTAAACCCTTTCTCTTCCCACTTTCTTGATATAGCTCTCAGCTACTTTAGCTGCGCTTAATATTGTTAGCAGCTTTCTGTTGCGTTGGGGCTGGCAAAGGTGAGTCCATCAGCATGACCGTGAGCACTACTGTAGTTTTTATATCTTCTGATTTTGTTTCCTGGGTTCTGTTCATTTTGCTATACTTATTTATTTCTTGATATAGAGGGTGTTTCTTGGACAGTGGCTGTAAATATTTCTCGTGGGTTTTTCCTGAAGTGGAAATGTGAAAATTACCTGTAGTTATTGAAGCTCATTTTTTGCATAGAACCTGAAAAAACCTGCCCCCATTAAACCCTTCCAATAGAGAACCTATTGTTTTTTAAATTAAAAAAATACCCTTTGATTAGAGAATCGGTGGAAATAACTCACAAGTTTCTCTTTCCCACATTTAGATATGGTGATATACTGAATAACTGAAAAGTTGAGCAATTTCTTATTCTGCAGTGAAGGTCATGCGTTATGCTACTTTCAATTTTGGATGTTCATCAAATGAGAAGTGCTATAATAAAATTAAGAAGATAGCAGTTTCTCTTTCTCAAATTCCTAGGTGTAGAAGATGGTACAACAGCAGTAGTGCTGGGCTTTTGTCGAGATTTCCCTCACACAACGCTCATCCAATTCTTCGATCCTACGGTCTTCAGCATTGGTTCAAGAATTGGCAAGAATTGAGAAAGAGTAAACTTACAGCTAGCACTTTTGGTCAAGCTGTTGGTTTTTTTCCTAAGCGCAGACCCCAACTCTGGTTGGAGAAAATTGGGGCGATTGAACCCTTCTCGGGTAATTTAGCTACGTGTTGGAGTAACATCAAAGAAGAGGAGGCTCTTGAGAGATATAAGCTGATAACTGGAAATCCTGTCTCTTTTACTGATTTTCAGGTATATCGGGAAATGAAGAGGGAGGATGACTGGCTTGCAGCTTCCCCTGATGGTGTGGTTGACAAGTTTGTTTATCATTTGCCATCGAGAGGGGTTTTGGAGATCAAGTGTCCATTCTTCAAAGGCGATATGAGTGTTGCAACTCCTTGGAAAAGAATTCCGATCTTTTATGTTCCACAAGCACAGGGTTTAATGGAAATATTGGATCGAGATTGGATGGACTTTTATGTTTGGACTACCAAAGGAAGCAGTTTGTTTAGGTTGTATCGTGACGAAGAATATTGGAAGCTCTTGAAGATTGCACTTTCTGACTTCTGGTGGAAGCACGTCCAGCCAGCAAAGGAATTGTACAAGAGATCACAGATCAAAAATCCCCTTGTCGAACTAGGCTCCTATAAACCAGAACCTCAGCATGAATTGTTCCGGTCTATCATCTATGAAAGCAGGCGTGTGCTTGACAATTCCGTGTTGCTTATGCGTGAAATTGATGGAAAATTGCAAAACTGAGATTCCTTTAGAAGGATTGCAGTGTTACTTCTTCTATTAGCATACTTGAACTCGAAAATTAATCAAGAGACAGTGGTTGGAAAATCACATGCATTGACATGGGCCAGTTGAGCAAATGAACTTCTTCAATAGCCAAAGTGGAGGCAGATGTTAGGACAAAGTTGGCACAAACCCTTATGGATATAAGGTACATTTTGGGTTTGTCTTTTTTAATTTTTTCTAATCTATATCTGCACTGCCCACAGTAACCTGGTTTCTCTTTGCATTTAAATTGGTCAGTTAAGTTGGAAATTGCTGTTGTCAACCCAATGACAACCTTCAAATAGGAGCAGGAAGCGGTGATTGCAGAATTAGAGTCCCCACGTGTTGGTATAAGTTGTTCTTTTATCAGGAAGCGGTTATGCAGTGCTGCTCTTGCTCCCCCAGCATCTTGATGCAGTGCTGGAGAAAGTTATTGAAGCTCAAGATTGGGTGCAGACATTGATTCAAAGAATTCAGATGCTGATGTTGATGACTATATGAGGTATGCTGTTTGCTAGATAACCATCTAAACATTAAATCCTGCAGCCATTAGGTTGCATATATTTATAATCCCAAAATTTTCTCAATCGTGTGGCAGGATCAACTAGCTAATCATTTAAACTCCATATTTCAGTTCTTGAAGTTTCTTTTAGGCAATTCACTAGACTTGTTGTGAGGCAAAATATTTATGTGGAGCCATGTTCCAAGTAGTTCAAAGTGTGTGGAATAGTAAGATGGATGAATAGAACTTGGTCAACATTCAAAAAGAATACATGGTAACTCAAACAGCCTTGAGCAGTATAGATAAAAAAGTAACAAAAATCTTTGCTTTTTTGAGGTTTTAAAAAAATGTACTAAAGTTTGAAACTCCTGTACATGACATTTCTGCTACTTTAGTTCCCTCCAAGCATGTATGAGTTTTCTAGCCTATATGGCTTAGAATCAATTTTCCATGAAATGCATGCTTTTGAAAATTTTGACGAGTAGTCGAGTTGATTAATCTTGCCATGATCTTTAAGTTCCATGTTAGTTTAGAGTTCACTATATAGTCTTTAGGCTGTGGCAAATTTTTGAGTTCATGTGCTTCAATTGGGCTTTGGATACATTCATCTTCCTTGAGTTTTGCATGTGGCATGTGAGGTGAGGTTTTGTTGAGTTCTTTTGTGTTAGTTATGGTCTAGAACTTGCTCCAAGTTGTGTTCCGAGGCGAAATCCTTGGTTGTGCTTGGCTTAGAAAATAATTATTTGCTTTCTTTAGACCGCTTGTGCCTTAATTGTCTATGCTTTGCGTGATTACCTTAGTCAACCCCCTGAGCCTTTAGCCTTTTAATTGGCAATCATATTACAAGCCTATCCCCTTTTGTGTTAACCTCTTTTGATGCCAACCTTCTTGAAGCTATAATTTAGGCTTTTAGCCTAAAGTTTGGGGAGGAGATGGGAGAAAATGTATTGTGGTAGTTGAATGAAGTTGAATTGAAGGTAAAAGTGAAAACAAAGTGTGAATAAGAGTTGAAAAATACAAAACACGAAAAAAGTAGCATCGAAACAACAAAAAAATGGATATAAAACGGAGTGAGAGTTGTGAAATAAAAGGGTTGACGTGGTGATGAAGTTGAAAAAGGAGCATAAAGAGTGGAATTTTGAAAAGAGAAGTGTTTTGAAGTGTTGAAATTGTAGTGCTTAGGAAGGTTGTAGTCACTCATTAGTCATTACCTATTAATGTCCTACCTTTAACCAAAAGCCTAGATTACATTCCCACAAGTCCTAAATGATTTTGAACTAGGTGCACCCATACTAGTTGTGAAAGTATCATATAGTGTGTGCGGGGACTTCTCTTGTTTTGTGGGGGCACATAAAAACTCTAGACACATGAACAAAAGAAAGTGGCCTTGTGAATCAGGGGTAACTTTAGAAGCTTTAGTGTCATGGCTTAAAGTCTTCTCGACTAGCTTGGTACTTGTGTGTTGGTTTTGGAAATTGAGTTCTCTGGAAGTTGTTGAAGATTCATGCATTTGAGTATAATTGTTGTTACCGACCGAAGTCTTAAGTGTCATGCTTGAATCGCTTCTTGGCTTGGTTGTGCTTTATTTAAGAATGCTTACTTCAGTATAGAGTTCTTGAGAAGTATTGTTTGTAGTTTGATTTGCTTGAGGACAAGCAAAGGTGTAAGTTTAGGGGAGTTGATAAGTTCTCTTATGATTGTAAAAGATTTATGCCTCAATTATGCAGTAGATGGTATTTGTGTAATAAGGAGGACGAGAGCAGCAGCCATCTGTTTATACACTGCTAAAAGAGTGAAGGAAGTGCTGAACAGCTGGGGCAGTGAGGGGATTAGTAGATCACTGAAAAGAACATGGAACGCAGTGGCAGCTTGCATATGTTGGATCCTGTGGAGAGAAATGAATTCCAGTTGTTTTGAAGGAAAAGAGAACCCTGTACAGTTTTTAAAGTTCAGATGTCTAGGTTTTTGGCATTTTTGGTGGAACATACAAGATGTAAAGGATGAAAGCATGCTAGACTCCGTCAATTCACTGCAGGAATAGTTTTTTTCTCTCTCTGTAATGATGGATTCCTCTCTCTTTTTGTTTTTTGTATACGGGGATCCCAGAACATGTATTCCGCAAGCACTGTCTTAGTGTTTGGTTGCTGACATTTAAAAAATCTTTACCTGTTGTTTCAGTCAGTTTCATGGTCATTCTAAACTCTGATTTCAATCTCTAATTCAGATCTCGCAGAACAATAAAGAGTTTTAGTTGTGGTTTCTTTTTTTCTCTGAAATCTGGCAAGACAAAAAAAAGTGAATATACTTTTCTGCTAGACAAGCATGCTTAAAGGCCTTTTTTAATGTGTAACTTGATTTTTGTTAGTGCTATAGGCACCCAGCATCCTGCATCAATTGACTGCAGTGCTCATGGAAGCCGAAGATTTTGCAGATTCTAGCACCGATACGGATTCAGGTAATTCAGATGCTGATGTTGATGTCCATTTGAGGTATGCTATTTACTCAAGCACTACCTAAACACTAAATCCTAGAGTCATTTGGTTGCATATTTTTAGGAGTTAATCCCCATTTTTTGTCAATTACTTTTCGGGTAATCAAATAATTTAGATAAATGCTTAATCTCAGGTGTGTTGCTCCATGTAACTCTTGATGTCTTATCCTCGTTAATCACCACCATCCCTTGATTCCCTAGCTAGGATGGATCTGATCTATTGGCTCATATACCAGCATATCCTCCAATGTCAATATTTTAAGGATCGTGTGAGTTGTGAGTTGTGAGTTGTGACTTCTGTTTATGAGCAAACTCATGATGTTTTTTACCTAGCTAGCTGGTGATGGTTGATGTTTCTGTCATGTGATGTTCACTCAACTCCTGTATGTGAAGCGTCAAAAGGTTCACAATTTACATGGCGTTATGTGTTTACACCAGTCGTAAATAAACTATTTATTGACTTAAGTGATCAAGTATTCATCCCTCATTCGTTGTTGACGATGTTTAGTTTCCTCTGATGGTTGTATTGCTCTCTTTGACAGCTAGGTATACTGTGCGGTCCTTCGGAATTAGGCGTAATGAGAAGATTGCTTGCTATGTCACTGTCAGAGGAGAGAAAGCTATGCAGCTGCTTGAGAGTGGATTGAAAGTCAAGGAATACGAGTTGTTGAGAAGAAACTTCAGTGAGACTGGCTGCTTTTGTTTTGGCATTCAGGAGCACATTGATCTTGGAATCAAGTAAGCAGATGTTATCTAGCTATATCATGCTATTTCGATTATTTTCACATTCAACTTGCTTAGTTTTCAAATTTATAATTTGGAGGTGACTATCAGCATTGTTACCCATCTACTGCTCTGTATTTATGTCTGTAAAATGGTTGCGTCTTAACTGGTTTCTGTTCTGTAGGTATGACCCTTCAACCGGTATCTATGGTATGGATTTCTATGTTGTGCTCGAGCGCCCAGGATACCGTGTTGCTCGTCGTAGGAGGTGCAAGGCCCGAGTTGGAATTCAGCCAGGGTCACAAAGGATGACGCTATGAAGTGGTTCCAAGTCAAATATGAAGGTGTTATCCTTAACAAATCTTCAAACATTCAGTAAGTTGATATCCTCTATTGGATCAGTTTGTCCCCCAGCAAGTTTATGTTTTCTATGCATTTTGTAGACCAACATTTTATACTCCTAGAGTTCAAAGGTTTTGAAGAGTTGCTGTTATTTGACATATCAGGATATTTTAGTTTTGTTTACATTTTTGGTATCAGATGATTTTAGTTTCATTATCCTTTTTTGCTATCAGGTAAACCATATTGCTGTTCGTATGAGCAGAGATTTAATTATCCATTTTATGCCAAATAGTTTCTTCCCTCTTCTCTTTCCATCTCCACTTTTATGCAATCCCAAACCCAAAACCACATCTCTGCAACATAAAGCATGTAAAATTGTCAAAACTTTAAACGTAACCCCAAATCCAACAGATTATTTGTGTAAAGATCTGAGATTTAATAAGAAGAATTGTTGACATTTGTGTACCTTGTTCAAATACCCTACATGTGAAATTCAAATAATTTTCTTTCTAGTATAATATATTGGAGGTCCAATATAATATATTCCTTCCAGTATAATATACCGAGTTCCTTCTAGTATAATATATTGAAGTTCCAACATAATATACTGGAGGTCCAGTATAATATATTGGTCTAGCATAATATGCTGGAAGTTCATACACAGGTGTCCCAATCTCCAGTATATAATGCTGGAACTTTCCGTGTGTTGGAATTCCAGCATATATTATGTAAGTTCATACACAAGTGCACCAATCTCTAGTATATTATGTTGGAACTTTCCTTCTTATAGCAAATTAATAGCTTTTCTAATGGATTTTGTAAACTAAGGTTATTTTTCAATGACACTGGCTATCCCGTTGGATATTCTATAATTCCAACCGAACATGTTACAGGGAGAAAATATTAATAAGGACAAGAATTAAGTAAAGTTCATAGGAGAAAAAATAGATAACAATGGCCCAAAAATGGTGAACCAACTGCTCAAATACAAGGAGTCAAGAACATAAGCTGAATCTTGGACCAAAAATGTGACTATGAAGCTTGTAACAAATTCACAATCTCATTCAAAGGAGGACTTTAACATCAAAGAAGAACTTTAACGTCAAATATGAAGGGCTGAGCATTTTGACTATTGAATTGAAATTAAGCGAATAACAGAATGTTGCAACAATGAAATAGAAATAATAGCCGACAAAGAGGATGACCAACAAGTTCTTAGGGATGGGTGTTCGGTACTTCGGTACGGTATTTAAAAATTACGGTTCGGTATTCGATAAATCAATTGTACATACCAAACATCATACCAAAGTAGTTGAGTACAATTTCGATAGCCAACCAAACAAACTGAAATGATTTTTGCATTAATATAAATCATTAAGCATAGTTGGCCAAAATGGAGCATATAGACTCAAAATTCTGTAACAAACCTCTTTTCTTTCCATAATAACGCCACTAGCATATGATAGCAAATGACAAAGTTCAAATGAGAAAGTATATTCAAATATTAATCTTCAAATAACACTTTAGTTGCTTGTCATGTTAAGCTATACCAAGTGTTGTGCAAAAGAAGGTTATACCATTTAGTTAAAGACACTTTTCTTAAGCAGGATGTATTAGGAAAGGATTGGTTGGTGAAAATAAAAGTATTTCAGGATTAATGACATATCCCGGTAAATTGTTAGACCAAACAATAATGAAAAAGTTAATAATTTAATTTTTGTAACCATTAGCAAACAACTCTAGTTCATCTTTGCATCTTGATCAATGATAACAACTTCCTGCGATCAGTCAACTATAGATATTTATGCTCTCCATTTAGGAGATAGCAACAACTTTATCAGCCCGATTTATGGTATGTATACCAAATGTAAGGATAGAAGGAACACTTCCATAACCATCTTCAACTTTCTCATTTACCCAATATTTTTCTTTTTTTTATGCAATTGAAGGTTCTTTCCAGTAGCTTCCGTCTAGAAATAGATGAGAATACTATGTTATTTTCTTGAAGAAATTAATTTAGCATATCCTGAAAAAGTTGGGTCATTTTTGCAGCTGCTCTTTTCTCAAAATTGACCCGTATAGCTTCATTATAGTGAGGGAGCCGTCTGAATTTATTCTGCATGTATCAAATAAAAATTGTACCATCTCACATCTACAATATTTGAATATATATGAACCAGATCATAAATTTCTTGAATTCCTCAAACCACATATCGCGAATAAATTGTGGAAACTTCTTCGAAGAAGGTTTAGCCAGCTCAAATTTACTATGAATGCAAGTACCAATACCTTCAATAACTGGCTTATGAGGATTAAACCTACATAAAATACAATATATATATATATATATATATATATATATATATAATATTGTGCAAGTCATGAATGAAAATGTTGAATCTTTCACTCTTCTTTATAATAATAAAAATACAAGTTAGTATAGTTACCCATCCGCTTCAGGTTTAATCCATATTCGATGCTCATCATCGCCATTGCCAACTGTACTACACGAGGTGGTTGGAGTCATATTAGCCGGCGGAGAAATCAATGGTTCAATTTCTTGATTTATAGGTTGGGATTCATTAGATTGAGGCTGAGATATAGTGTTATGAGGCTGGGATTGGCTGACTTCACTAGTACGATGACCTGCTGATAAGAGATGTCCTCTCTCTCATCTTTGTCCCGGGCAATCACGCCCTCCACTCTCCTGGAAATACTCACGACTTGCTGATAAGAGATGTCCATCTCCAACTCCCTGGCCATACTGGTCCAAATACTGGGGTGGAGTCCCTCAATGAAGCGGCGAACCCCCTCTCTGACTGTAGCAACCAAAGCTGGTGCATGTCGATCCAACTCACTGAAACGTACTGCATAATTCGACACAGTCATAGAACCCTGGCACAGTGTCACGACCCCAAACCTAACTGGCCGTGATGGCGCCTATCGTGATACTAGGCTAGCCAATTTACTAAGTTTAACATAAGGCTCCTTCCATTTAATACAAGAACTATCCGATATTTCATAATAATTCCCACTTTTTAGCATTTCAAAATTATAAAAATGGTCAAAACATCTAAACGCAGCCCCAACATCTGGAGTCATCTGTCATGAGCATCTAAGAGGTAATACAAATCTGATACTATTTCCTTACTACAAACAAGTCTGGAAAGAAAAATAAAATGACAGAATAGGAAGGATAAAAGGGCAGGCTGCGGACACCGAGCAACTACCTCACGATCTCCGAACAATACTCCAAAGAGAGTAAATCAGCTATCGCTCAGTCCCGACACCTAAATCTGCACACAAGGTCCAGGGAGTAACGTGAGTACACTAACTCAGTAAGTAACAATTATAACCAAAGACTTGAGTGCAATGACGAGCATTTAAAATTATGTAATTTCACAACATAATCAACATCGGAAATAAATGAATCAATCGGGAATCTTTAAATTTCCTAATATTTCACAAAACTCCAATTTTCCATTTAAAATCTCGTATGAAGCATTTATTAAACAATATCAATAGAGGCTCGGTATAAAGAAGAGCGAAAATAGTAGTTTCATAAAATAAGCCCCTCGGGCACAGTATCACTCACAAATAAAGCCTCTTGGGCAAGCCTCTCAGTCACTCGTGACTCTACTCTCATTAATTAATGCTCACACTCAACAGGTACCATATAATAACCGCTGTGGCGTGCAACTCAATCCATAATAGTCGACTGCGCTCACTGAGGGTGTACAAACTCCGGAGGGGCTCATACAGCCCAAGCGCTATATCGCTGCGGCGTGCAGCGCGATCCAATATCTCGATGCGACGTGCAACCCGATCCAACATATCTCGCTGCGGCGTGCAACCTGATCCAACATATCTCGCTGCGACGTGCATCCCGATCCATCACTATCCTCACAATCCGGCTCTCGACCTCACTCAGTCATCATCCTCACAAGCCACTCGGGAAACTCATCATAAATCACTGGGACTCAGCCCAGAATATCTTTCAATATTTAAAAATAGAGTGATAAACAAGAATAAACAGTGAAAAAGTATAAATCATGACTGAGATTATATTTTTTTATCAAAATAGTGTGAGAATAGTAGTAAAATACCCCTGAGGGTCCAAACAGGTCGGCACAATGCCCCAAACATGGCGTACAACCCAAAATATAGTATCAATCTCTAAAATATGGGACATCATATGATTTAAAATCAAATATGCGACTTAATAGTCACTACGGGACGGACCAAGTCACAATCCCTACCGGTGCACGCCCACACGCTCGTCACCTCATTTGTCAAAACAATACAAAATACTGGGGTTTCATACCCTCAGGTCTAGATTTACAATCGTTACTTATCTCAAACTGGACAAAAACTCTAGCCCGCGATGCTCTTGCGCCTCGATTCGGCCTCCAAATGCTCCGAATCTATCCAAAACCAATATATTATCATCAATATACGCTAAAGGAATGAATTCCATATGAAAATTATTAAATTAAACCACAAATCCTGAAATTGGTCAAACTCGTCCCCTGGATCCACGTCTCGAAATCCGACAAAATTCACAAAATTAGGAAACGCATTCACTCACGAGTCCAACCATACTAGTTTCATTCAAATCAAACTCCAATTCGATGTTCAAATCCCAAAAATTTCTTTTATGAAGTTTCTAAAACTTTCCCCAAATTTATACCTCAAAGTACTTATCAAATGATGAAATCATTGATATATTCATGTATATTAACCAAATCCGAGTTAGAATCACTTACCCCGATGTATTTCTTGAAAAATCCTAAAAATAATCGCCACAAACCGAGCTCCCTAGGTCCAAAATGTGAAATAATTCCCTAAATCCCGTTTATATAGTGCATTTTCTGATCTCCATTGCGCTGACAGTGGAATTTCGGGCGCTGCGGCGAAACCAACCTCAGCGGACGCGAAAAATTAGCGCTGACCGCGCTTCTGGAGGCTACAGTGACAGGCTTCAGTATTTTGGCCATAACGTTCTCTACAAATGACAAAATTATGATTTCTTTTGCTTTCTGGAAACTAGACACGAAGGTCTACAACTTTCATTTTTGAATCATCTCAAAATTCTTTCTAGATCAATAGATATAGGCCCCCGAAGTCAGACCAGTGAATCTGCAGATCATGCCCTGGAGCGCCTCAGCACCCTAAATTGAGCCCTTAGCGGAATTTTTCTTTGCCCTCAGCGAAAAATAAGCTTCAGAACCATGCCAGAGTTCCGGTAATGCCCAGACTCACTCAAAACTCACCCGAGGCCCTCGGGACCTCAACCAAATATGCCAACACATCCCATAACCTCATTCAAACTTAGTCGAGCCTTCGAATCACTCAACACGATGCCAAAACACCAAATCAACCTCGAATTCAAGCCTAAGAACTTAGAAACTTCCAAATTGCCAACGATGTCGAAACCACCCAAATCACGTTCGAATGACTTGAAAATTTGCACACACATCCAAAATGGCACTACGAACCTGTTCCAACCTTCGGAATTCCATTCCGACCCCGATAGCTAATTTTCCACTGCCGACCGAAAATCGCCAAAAATCCAATTTTGCCAATTCGAGCCTAATTCTATTCCGGACCTCCGAACAACATTACGAACACACTCCTAAGTCCCAAATCACCTAACGAAACTATCCGAGCCATAAAAACCACATTCCGAGATCATTTACCTATAAGTCAACTTCCGGTTGACTTTTCCAAGTATTAAGCCAACTTAAGAGACTAAGTGTCTCATTTCTCTCCACCACCACTCCGAATCCAAGAGAACCGACCCAACACAACATAATAGAGCTGAGCCACGTATAATGAAGGAGAAAGAGGGGAAACATGGCTAAAACTCTCGTAACGACCGATCGAGTCATTACATTTCCCCCCACTTAAACATACGTTCGTCTTCGAACGTGCCCAGAGTTGTTCCAAAAACCATCAAAATTACCTTGTAGTCCTACCATGCACATACCCGGGGATAATCCCACGTCACCCTATCCCATATAGGTCCGATAACACAACATAACTGAAATTTCACAATTCACCGTAGCCTATAACCTTAGAACCAATTTTCCACATACGAAATTATCTATAAGATCACAATCTCACATCTACACGCTGAATAAATCTGAATACGCTGTATCAATCCATAACCGCAATTCAAGATGAATATCACATGATATACTGAACAACTCAAACACTCATAGCGATAACTTCTAATCACACCAGCTGCTCAAACAATCCAATGCCGACAATACAACTCTCATCGATCAAAGCTTCGCTCTAACACCTTCATATACTGCTAATGATGAAAAGAACACAACTATAGCAATTTTCTAAGCCGATCAACATCAACATCCTCCCAAATATACCACAATCAGATCCGACCGCACCCGTTCTAGGTCCGATGACCTCATTTCATCCATCATGACCACTCTAGAGACATGCCATATCAGTACAATCTAAGACAATCTGTGCACCAATAAGAAACAAGTCAAGCGTACTCAAATATAGAAAATGACTCCAACAAGAGAACTATCCCGCAAGTTCAATAAATACCGGCGCAACGAGATGCTAAAAACCCATCACACACCGTAGAACCATAACACACCAATGTAACACAAGGATCATATCTCAACATAACTTCATTACGATGCGCGACCCCATCCAAACATTGCTCCTCATGAAGTACCTCAAGTCACAATGCTCAAAGAGCATTGCCAAAACCATAGAGAATCAGACGATACAATGCCACTCAAACCCAAAAAAACATAACAGATTCGCCCTAAATCACGCAAGACCCAATTACTCATCTCCCTCACATTCCGCTATAAGATTACAATAGAGCTGCACCAGGTGTGCCCAAAACTAAGGAATCAAAAATCCTCGCGACATAGAAGGGCAACTCATAAATCATTTCAGAACACGAACAAGCTTAGCAGCAACCTAATAACACGTCCCTCAACAGTAACATTATAGAACACATCAATCCAACTTGGTGTAAAATTCACATCCCTAATTGGGCCTACCAATGGACCCCTAAATCGACTCTGCCACCCACAACTAGATTAATAACCCCTCTAAAGCCTACAATAACTGAGTCACGACACACCCCATCACTTAACTAGCTTTGGCCACCGTCTCACTGTCCGCAACTATGAAATAATCTGCTCCTGAGAACTCCAGTCTCCAAATTCATAGAAAAAAAGTACCACCATATCCGATCCCGACTCCACCACCAGAATGTCTAAACACATCTCTCATACACGATCATTCCCAGAGGAATACTTCTATAATTGTCACGACCCAAAATCCCACCGTCGGGACCGTGGTGGTGTCTAACGTTGAACGAATATGAATAAGAGTAAGGAAGCCATGCAATACAACAACTTAAGTATTTAATATTACAAAAATCCTTAATAACACCCCCAGAACTGGTATTACAAATTTACGGACTGTCTAAGAATACTAAAAAAAACGGTCTGAATGAACAAATACAACTGTCTCAGAAATACAAAGAAAAGACAGCAAAGGGAATAAGATAGGGAGGGACGCCAAGGCCTGCAGGACTACCTCAGTGTCGCCTGTGGACTGAAGGGTACTCCCTCTATCAGTGTCCACTGGGTTTGATACCGTAATCTGCACAACATAAAGAAGTGCAGGTGTAGCATCAGTACAACCGACCCCATGTACTAAGTAAGTTCTGAGCCTAACCTCGACGAAGTAGTGACGAGGCTAGGACACGACAAATAATAAACACCTGTACAATTCAATAATATATAACAGAAATAACGGCAGGAAATAAGCAATTAATTACAAAAACGGGGGAGAACATGCTGGGGAAAAAGGGGTAGCAACTACTGAAATGACGGAACAAGACAACAATTGAAATAATTAAGTAATAGCAAGAATTAACAACTCTGAACAAATAAGTAAACAGAAACGGAACGACATGTCCCCTCGTGCTAAAATGTCATAACACACGGCACAGAATGTCCCCTCGTGCATAAATATCAGTAACACGACACAGAATGTCCCCTCGTGCATAAATATCAGTAACACGACACAGAATGTCCCCTCGTGCATAAATAAAGAACATCACGACACGGAATGTCCCCTCGTGCATAAATAATCACAACACAGCACAGAATGTCCCCTCATGCATAAATAAACAATAACACGGCGTGCAATGTCCCCTCTTGCATAAATAGTCACAACACGGCACAGAATGTCCCCTCGTGCATAAATAATTACAACACGGCACGGAATGTCCCCTCGTACATAAATAAACAATAACACGGCACGAAATGTCCCCTCGTGCATAAATAGTCACAACACGACACATAATGTCCCCTCGTGCATAAATAATCACAACACGACACGGAATGTCCCCTCGTGCATAAATAAACAATAAAATGGCACAGAATGTCCCCTTGTGCATAAATATCAACACAAACACAACAATTTGCAGGAAAATCAACAGCAAGGAACCTTAAATGCACATATATGATCAACAAGAATAATACCGTCCCGGCAAGAGACACAACTATAACCAATCCTGCACATGTGTATAAATCAACAAAGTATTCCTCAACTGATCAACTACTCAAAAATACTCATAACTAATAATTTCCATCAAGAGAATAACCACCAAGTTGATGTTTAATCCATAACACGGTAAATATCAAAGAAAGCCATATAATTCATAGTACTCGACTCATAGTCATGATTGACAACAACATATAGGTACTCGTCACCTCACCTATACATTGAACATGGAATAAACACGTAGAAATCAAGACTCGATACCTATTCCCTCAAGCTAAGGTTAGGCCAAACACTTACCTCGACTCCGAGAATCCAAATCAAGCCTCAAGCACCGCTTTTCCCTTTGAACCCGACTCCGAATCAACTATATCTAGACATAATCGACTCAATAATATCAATAAATGCTAAATAATTCAATTCCAATGCTTCATTATAGATTTCCCAACATTCTTCCCGAAAATCCAAAAATTGACCCCGGGCCCGCTTGGTCAAAACACGAGGTTCGAACCAAAACCCGATCACCCATTCACCCACGAGCCCGAATAAATAATTTGTTTTGAAATTAGACCCCTATACGAGGTCAGATTCCCAAATAATCAAAAAGCCCTATATCTACCCAATACCCAATTTTCTACCTTAAATTCGTTGTTTTTAGGCCTAGAATCTAATGAGTCTTAATAAAAATGGAAGAAACAAGGTTAGAATTACTTACCTAAGAGGCTATTGTGAAGAAACTCTTCAGAAATCGCCTAAGAGGTGTGGAGAAGATGAAGTTTATGGAAAATGGCCAAATTCCCGTATTGATTCTGTTTTTGGACAATTTAAATCACTGGGCGATTTTACTCTCTAGCATCTCTGCTGCAAACTAAAACCATACCTATAATGACTGCATTAGAGGCCTCGGCCTCAGGTTTGGCGGGAATAGCATAGCATCGGGGCTGAGCCCCACCAATATGAACATCCCTAGGTCGACCTACTTCGCGCTGACCTCTACCCCTCATATCGTGTCCTCCGCCTCTAACTGTTTGGCCTCCACATATGGCACCTTTGACATCCACCCCTAGCTGGCTGGGGGGGTGGGGGTGCACTTGGTGCGGAATCATAGCACGGGAACCCTGATACTGAGAACCACCAAAAGCTCGGGGCAAAACCTAGAAATGTGCCCTGGAACACCACAAGTGAAACAAGATCTCGGATGCTGAGGTTGCTGGCCCTGAAACTGTCCTTGTCGACTAGAAAAACCACCCTGGAAGCTCTGAAGAGGCGGTGCACTGATAGGAGCTGATGGTGCACTGTGGGATACCTGAAGTGCCGACTGGAATGGTCTAGGAGGACGCCCTCTGCAAAAAGAATCTCTGCCTCCAGATGAGGCATCACTGAATCAACCGAAATGACGAGGTCTCTTGTCAGAACCCTAACCACTGAGACCATCTCAATCCGCCTAGCCACATTGGCCGCCTCCTGAAATGAAATGTCAGGACCTGTCTCTTTGGCCATCTGAAGTCTAATAGGCTGAGCTAGCCCCTCAATAAACCTCCTCACCCTCTCTCGATCTGTGGGGAGTATCATGATAGCATGTCGGGACAAGGTGATAAACCGAATCTCATACTGGGTGACTATCATAGAGCCCTGCTGGAGACGCTCAAACTGCCTCCGAAGATCCTCTCTCTGAGTGACTGGAAGAAACTTATCCAAGAACAACTCGGAGAACTGAGCCCAAGACAACGATGAAGATCCAACTGGACTGGTCAAGCAATAGTCCCTCCACCAAGTCTTGGCGGAACCAGAAAGACGGAATGTAGTAAAATCGACCCTATTGGTCTCCACAATCCCCATGTTCCGAAGAATCTCATAGCAACTGTCTAAGAAATCCTGGGGGTCCTCTGATGGTGCACCAATAAAAGTAGTAGGAAATAACTTGGTGAACCAGTCCAATCTCCATAAAGCATCAGCGGACATAGCTTCTCCCTCAACTGCCGGTGCCACAATAGCCGACTGATCTACTCCAGTTGTCTGAGGTGCTGGAGTCTGAAACTGTGAAGCTAATTGCTCTGTTGTGCGGGTAGCAGGAGTCTGGGACCCTCCCCCAGCCTGAGAGACGACTGGTGCTGTAGGAAGAAGACCTGCCTGAGCCACGCTCTCCATAAGGTCCACTAAGCAGACCAGAGCATCCTGAAGTACCGGGGTGGCAATGAACCCCTCTGGGACCTGAGCTGGTCCGACCGGAACCGTCTGAGCAGGGACCTCACTGACAAAATCTACCCGTGGGTCCTCTACTGGGGCTGCTGCTTTGGGCTGAGCCCTGCCCCTGCCCTTGCCTCGGCCTCTAGCACGTCCTCGGCCCCTCGTAGGAGCTGCAACGGGAGGATCAGGCTGCTGATCGGTAGATGATGAAGCACACGTTCTCGTCATCTGCGAGAGAATAGAATAGAAACTCAATTAGCATTTAGAATTCAAATCGCACGACAGATAAGAATAGATGTGAGGTTATTCCTAACTTTGCAGCCTCTGGGGGATAAGTACAGACGTCTCCGTACCGATCCCTCAGACTCTACCAAGTTTGTCCGTGAATTGTGAAACCTAGGCAACCTAGTGCTCTGATACCAGCTTGTAACGACCCCAAATCCCACCGTCGGGACCGTGGTGGCGTCTAACGTTGAACCTGCTAAACAAGGCAACGTTCCAGTTAATATACTTATTTCCTTATTATTATTAGGCATTTAAAGGAAAAGAGATAACGAGAACGAATATGAATAAGAGTACATAAGCCATGCAATACAACAACTTAAGTAGTTAATATTACAAAAATCCTTAATAACAACCCCAGAACTGGTATCACAAATTCACGGACTGTCTAAGAATACTAAAAACAACTATCTGAACGAACAAATACAACTGTCTCAAAAATACAAAGAAAAGACAGCAAAGGGAATAAGATAGGAGGAGACGCCAAGGCATGCGGATGCCTGTAGGACTACCTCAGTGTCGATTGTGGACTGAAGGATACTCCCTCGATCAGTGTCCACTGGGTCCGGTACCATAATCTGCACAACATAAAGAAGTGCAGGTGTAGCATCAGTACAACCTACTCCATATACTGAGTAAGTGCCGAGCCTAACCTCAATGAAGTAGTGACGAGGCTAGGACACGACAAATAATAAACATATGTACAATTCAATAATATATAACAGAAATAACGGCAGGAAATAAGAAATTAAGTATAAAAATGAGGGAGAACATGCTGGGGAAAAAGGGGTAGCAACTACTGAAATGACGGAACAAGACAACAATTGAAATAATTAAGTAACAACAAGAATTAACAACTCTGAACAAATAAGTAAACAGAAACGGCACGACATGTCCCCTCATGCTAAAATGTCATTACACACGGCACAGAATGTCCCCTCGTGCATAAATATCAGTAAAACGACACGGAATGTCCCCTCGTGCATAAATAAACAACATCACGGCACAGAATGTCCCCTCGTGCATAAATAATCACAACACGACACAGAATGTCCCCTCGTGCATAAATAAACAATAACACCGCACGGAATGTCCCCTTGTGCATAAATAGTCACAACACGACACAGAATGTCCCCTCGTGCATAAATAATGACAACACGACACAGAATTTTTCCTCGTGCATAAATAAACAATAACACGGCATAGAATGTCCCTCGTGCATAAATAGTCACAACACGGCACAGAATGTCCCCTCGTGCATAAATAATCACAACACGGCACATAATGTCCCCTCGTGCATAAATAAATAATAACACGGCACGGAATGTCCCCTCGTGCATAAATATCAACATAAACACAACAATTTGCAAGAAAATCAACAACATGGAAACTTAAATGCATATATATGATCAACAAGAATAATACCGTCCCGGCAAGGGACACATCTATAACCAATCCTACACATGTGTACAAATCAACAAAGTATTCCTCAACTGATCAACTACTCAAAAATACTCATAACTAATAATTTCCATCAAGAGAATAACCACCAAGTTGATGTTTAATCCATAACACGGTAAATATCAAAGAAAGCCATATAATTCATAGTACTCGACTCACAGTCATGATTGACAACAACATATAGGTACTCGTCACCTCACTTATACATTGAACATGGAATAAATACGTAGCAATCAATACTCGATAGCTATTCCCTCAAGCTAAGGTTAGGCCAAACACTTACCTCGACTCCAAGAATCCAAATCAAGCCTCAAGAACCGCTTTTCCCTTTGAACCCGACTCCGAATCAACCGTATCTAGACATAATCGACTCAATAATATCAATAAATGCTAAATAATTCAATTCCAATGCTTCATTATAGATTTCCCAACATTCTTTCCGAAAATCCAAAAATCGACCTCGGGCCCGCTCTGTCAAAACACGAGGTTCGGGCCAAAACCTGATCATCCATTCACCCACGAGCCCGAATATATAATTTTTTTTGAAATCCGACCCCAAACGAGGTCAAATTCCCAAATAATCAAAAAATCCTTTCTCTACCCAATACCCAATTTTCTACCTTAAATTCCATATTTTTAGGCCTAGAATCTAATGGGTGTTAATAAAAATGAAAGAAACCAAGGTTAGAATTACATACCTAAGAGGTTATGGTGAAGAAGATCTTCAAAAATCGCCTAAGAGGTGTGGAGAAGATGAAGTTTATGGAAAATGGCCAAATTCCCGTATTGATTCTGTTTTTGGAAAATTTAAATCACTGGGCGATTTTACTCTCCGCGTTCGCTGGCCCCTGGCCGCGTTCACAAAAGGGTTAGCTACTAAGACCTATGCGTTCGCGGTTGTGGGGCCGCGTTCGCACAGGGTAAATTACACCCAGCCCCCAAGCCCCCCGCTAAGGCAATGCGTTCGCGACTTACCCTCCGCGTTCGCATAGCTGCCCATGACCCCCACTCCGTGATCGCGTCCTAAAAGGTGTGTTCGCACAAACTTAGCTCTGCCCAGCCCCAACCTTGTGCTATGCGTTCGCGGCCTATCCTATGCGTTCACATAGCATAAAATACAAGACACTAGATGACAATATTAAACACCAGAATTTTCCTAAGTCTTAACACCCCGACACCTACCCGAAACTCACCCTAGCCCTCGGGCTCAAAACCAAACATGCACACAACTTCAAAAACATCCTACATACTTATTCGTGTAATTAAACCACCAAAATAACATAAAAAACGAATTAAACCTCAAAATCCATGAAAATTCTCAAAACTTTCAAAACTTCCAAATTTTGCATTTAAGGTCCGAATCACGTCAAAGGAAGTCCGTTTATTACCAAACTTCACAGATAACACATATAAGTCATATAGATCATGTTTCGGGTTTCGGAACCAATATACGGGACCGATAACACAGGTTTCACATCAAATTTCATTTTCAAAAACCTTTATATTTTTCAGAAAACAATTTTCTTTAAAAATTCATTTCTCGGACTTGGAACCTCGGAATTCGATTCCGGGCATATTTCCAAGTCCCATATTTTCCTACGGACCCTCCAGGACCGTCAAATCATGGGTCCGAGTCTGTTTACCAAAAATGTTGACCAAAGTCAACTGTATTCAAATTTCAACACAAAAATATCATTTTTATCAGTTTTTCACATAGCGGCTTCCCGACTTCACACCCGGGATGTGCACACAAATCGAGGTGAGATACAAGGAGGTTATCATGACCTCGGAACACAGGTTTAGATAGAAATACACGGGATGACCTCTTGGGTCATCACAATCTCCATCTCTAAAACAAACGTTCGTCCTTGAATGAACATAGAAATATACCTGACTCGGGGAAAATATGGGGATATCGGCTCCTCATATCGGGCTCGGACTCCCAGGTATCTGCCTTAATAGGCTGACCTCTTCACTGAACACGAACCGAACGATAACTCTTCGATCTCAACTGACGAACCTGCCGAGCTATTATGGCTACCAACTCCTCCTCATAAGTCAAATCCTTGTCCAACTGGACACTGCTGAAGTCAAGTACATGAGAGGGATCATCAATATACCTACGAAGCATAGATACATGAAACACCAGATGCACGGCTGATAAACTCAGTGGTAAAGCAAGTCTGTAGGCCACCTCTCCTACCTTATAAAGAATCTCAAATGGACCAATGTACCCAGGGCTCAACTTGACCTTCTTTCCGAACCTCATCACGCCCTTCATGGGCGACACTCGAAGGAATACCGTGTCTCCTATCATAAATGCCAAATCGCGAACTTTGCAGTCTAAACAACTCTTCTGCCTGGACTGAGCTGTATGAAGTATATCCTGAATGATCTTCATCTTGTCCAAGGCATCCTGGACTAACTCTGAACCCAACAACCTAGCCTCTCCCGGCTCGAACCACCCAACTGGTGACCAACACCGCCTACCATACAATGCCTCATACGGAGCCATCTGAATTCTCGACTGATAGCTGTTGTTGTAGGCAAACTCAGCTAAAGGAAAAAATTGGTCCCATGAACCTCCAAAGTCAATGACACATGCTCGCAACATATCCTCCAAGATTTGAATAGTGCGCTCAGACTGTCCGTTCGTTTAAGGATGACGCTGTACTCAACTCAACCCGTGTGCCCAACTCACGCTGAAATACTCTCCAGAAATGGGAGGTAAACTGAGTACCTCGATCAGAAATACTGGACACAGGCACGCCATGCAAGCGGACAATATCCATGATGTAGATCTTTGCCAACTTCTCCGAAGAATACAAAACTAATACAGGAATGAAGTGTGCTGACTTGGTCAGCCTATCCACAATGACCCACACCGCATCAAACATCCTCTGAGCCCGTGGGAGCCCAACTATGAAATCCATGGTGACACGCTCCCACTTCCACTCGGGAAGCTCAATCCGCTGCATCAAACCACCAGGTCTCTGGTGCTCGTACTTAACTTGTTGCCAGTTCAAGCACCGAGCTAAATATGCCATAATATCTTTTTTCATCCTCCGCCACCAATAATGCTGCCGCAAATCTTGGTACATATTTGCGGCGCCCGGATGAATGGAATACCGGGAACTATTGGCCTCCTACAATATCAACTCACGAATCCCATCAACATCAGGAACAAAAATACGACCCTACATCCTCAAGATTCCATCATCATCAACTGTAACCTGCTTGGCACCTCTGTGCCGGACCGTATCTCTAAGAACACATAAATGAGGATCATCATACTGCTGGTCCCAAATACGGTCAAACAATGAAGAACAGGCCACAGTATGGGCCAAAACACTGCCAGTCTCAGAAACCTCCAATCTCATGAACAAATTGGCCAAAGCCTGAATATCTAAAGCAAGCGGTCGCTCTACGACTGGAATATAAGCAAGACTACCCATACTGGCTGACTTCTGGCTCAAGGCATCGGCCACTACATTGGCCTTTCCCGGATGATAAAGAATGGTAATGTCATAGTCTTTCAACAACTCCAACCATCTCCTCTGCCTCATATTCAACTCTTTCTGCTTGAACAAATACTGCAAACTCTTATGATTCGTAAACACCTCACATGACACACCATACAGATAATGCCTCCAAATATTCAACGCGTGAACAATGGCTTCCAACTCTAAATCATAAACTGGATAGTTCTTCTCATGCACCTTCAACTGACATGAAGCATAAGCTATAACCTTGCCATTCTGCATCAAAATTGCACCAAGTCCAACCCATGAAGCATCACAATACACGGTATATGGCCTTAACCTGTGGGAAAAACTAACACCGGTGCCGTGGTCAAGGCTGTGTTGAGCTTCTGAAAGCTCGCCTCATCCTCATCTGACCACCTGAACTGGGCACCCTTTTGAGTCAAACTGTTCATCGGGGTTGCGATGGATGAAAAGCCCTCCATAAAATGACGATAATAACCTGCTAAGCCCAAGAAACTCCGAATCTCTGTAGCTGAAGTGGGTCTAGGCCAATCTATGACTGCTGAAATCTTCTTGGGATCCACCTGAATACCCTTTGCCGACACAACATGGCCCAGAAATGCAACCAAACTCAACCAGAACTCACACTTCGAAAATTTGGCAGACAACTGACTATCCTTCAGAGTCTGGAGGACAACTCGAAGGTGTTTCTCATGCTCCTCTCTGTTGCAGGAGTAAATCAAAATATCATCAATGAAAACAATCATGAACAAATCCAAATAGTGCCTGAACACTCAGTTCATCAACTCCATAAAAGCAGCGGGGGCATTTGTCAACCCAAATGATATCACCAAGAACTCATAATGACCATACCGAGTGCGAAACATTGTCTTAGGGACATCAGATGCCCTAATCCTCAACTGATGGAAGCCAGATCTCAAATCAATCTTGGAAAATACTGTAGCACCCTGAAGCTGGTCAAATAAGTCATCAACCCTCGGCAAAGGATACTTATTCTTGATAGTAACCTTGTTCTATTGCCGATAGTCAATACACATCCTCATCGAGCCATCGTTCTTCTTTACAAACAACACTGGGGAACCATAAGGAGAAATACTAGGCCTAATAAAGCCTTTATCTAGCAAATCCTGTATCTGATCCTTCAACTCCTTCAACTCTGGCGGGGCCATACGATACCGCGGAGTAGAAATGTGCTGAGTGCCAGGAGCCAACTCAATGAAAAAGCCAATATCCCTGTCGGGTGGAATACCCGGCAGATCAGCAGGGAATACCTCTGGAAACTCACGAACAATGTGCACAGACTCCATAGAAGGAACCTCGACACTAGAATCACGAACATAGGCTAAATAGTCCAAACAACCCTTCTCGACCATGCGCCGAGCCTTCATATATGAAATAACGCTACCAAAAGAATGGCTAGGAGTCCCTTTCCACTCCAAACGAGGTGCTCCCGGAAAGGCTAAGGTCACTGTCTTGGCATGACAGTCCAGAATAGCATGATAGGGAGATAACCAATTCATCCCCAATATAACATCGAAGTCAACCATATCAAGAAGCAAAAGATCTACACGAATCTCAAGACCACCAATAACCACTATACAATAACGGTAGACTCGATCAACCACAATGGAATCACCCACCGGTGTAGATACATATACATGAGTACTCAGGGAATCACAAGGCATAATCAGATAATGAGCAAAATATGAAGACACATAGGAGAATGTAGACCCCAGATCAAATAAAACCGAAGCATCTCTGCTGCAAACTGAAACCATACCTGTAATGACTGCATCAGAGGCCTCAGCCTCAGGTCTGGCGGGAATAGCATAGCATCGGGGCTGAGCCCCACCAATCTGAACATCCCTGGGTCAACCTACTGCGGGCTGACCTCTACCCCTCATAGCCTGTCCTCCACCTCTAACTGTCTGGCCTCCACCTATGGCACCTCGACCTCCAACCCTAGCTAGATGAGGGGGTGGGGGTGCACCTGGTGCGAGAATCATAGCACGGGAACCCTGATACTGAGAACCACCAGAACCTCAAGGGCAAAACCTGGAAATGTGCCCTGGAACACCACAAGTGAAAGAAGATCTCGGCTGCTGAGGCTGCTGGCCCTGAAACTATCCTTATCAACCAGAATAACCACCCTGGAAGCTCTGAAGAGGTGGTGCATTGATAGGAGCTGATGGTGCACTGCGGGATACCTGAAGTGCCGACTGGAATGGTCTAGGAGGATGCCCTCTGCCAAAAGAATCTCTGCCTCCAGATGAGGCACCCCTGAATCGACCGAATTGATGAGGTCTCTTGTCAGACCCCTGACTACAGCCCTGTGATAAGACCATCTCAATCCACCTGGCCACATTAGCCGCCTCCTGAATGAAATGTCAGTACCTGTCTATCTGGACATCTGACGTCTAATAGGCTGAGATAGCCCCTCAATAAACCTCTTCACACTCTCTCGATCCGTGGGGAGTATCATGATAGTATGTCGGGCCAAGGTGATAAACCGAGTCTCATACTGGGTGAATGTTATAGAGCCCTACTGGAGACGCTTAAACTACCTTCGAAGATCCTCTCTCTGGGTGACTGGAGAAAACTTCTCCAAGAACAACTCGGAGAACGGAGCCCAAGACAACAACGAAGATTCAACTGGTCTGGTCAAGCAGTAATCCCTCCACCAAGTCTTGGCGGAACCAGAAAGATGGAATTTAGCAAAATCGACCCCATTAGTCTCCACAATCCCCATGTTCCGAAGAACCTCATAGCAACTGTCTAAGAAATCCTGGGGGTCCTCTGATGGTGCACCAGTAAAAGTAGTAGGAAATAACTTGGTGAACCGGTCCAATCTGCATAAAGCATCAGCGGACATAACTGCTCCCTCAACTACCTGTGCCACAATACCTGGCTGAGCTACTCCAGCTGTCTGAGGTGCTGGAGTTTGGAACTGTGAAGCTAACTGCTCTGGTGTGCGGGTAGCAGGAGTCTAGGCCCCTCCCCCAACCTGAGAGACGGCTGGTGCTGTAGGAAGAAGACCTGCCTGAGCCATGCTCTCCATAAGGCCCACTAAGTGGACCAGAGCATAAGTGCCACTAAGCAGACCACGCCCTTGTAGGAGCTGCAACTGGAGGATCGGGTTGCTGATCGGTAGATGAGGAAGCACGCGTTCTCTCCATCTGCGAGAGAATAGAATAGAAACTCAATTAGCATTTAGAATTCAATTAGAGAAGAATAGATGTGAGGTTATTCCTATCTTTGCATCCTATGGGGGGTAAGTACAAACGTCTCCATACCAATCCCTCAAACTCTACCAAGTTTGTCCGTGAATTGTGAGACCTAGGCAACCTAGTGCTCTGATACCAACTTGTAATGACCCGAAATCCCACCGTCGGGACCGTGGTGGCATCTAACGTTGAACCCGCTAGACAAGCCACTATTCCAGTTAATATACTTATTTCCTTATTCTTATTAGGCATTTAAAAGAAAAGAGATAACGAGAACGAATATGAATAAGAGTACGGAAGCCATGCAATACAACAACTTAAGTATTTAATATTACAAAAATCCTTAATAAAACCCCCAGAACTGGTATCACAAATCACAAACTGTCTAAGAATACTAAAAACAACGGTCTGAATGAACAAATACAACCGTCTCAGAAATACAAAGAAAAGACAGCAAAGGGAATAAGATAGGAACCACCATAAACCTTCCGGGACCCGCCTACACCTGCCAGGCCATAGCACTTGAATGCTTCCAAATGAAATCTATTACGACGGCCGACAAGCCCCACACACATTTACACAAACCATACACATAACTCAATCACACCGAAGGAACTGATCACTGCCGTAAGTGCGCCATTTCAACCATGGCTAACCACTGTATCTTCTTTTAATCATCTTCAATTGCCTCAGGAATAATAGTAACTTCCTTCAACTCATAGCAAACTTAACCCACACTCATCCCGAGTGACCTTGATTCACGAGACCATGCTGCCTAAATCCCGCAACCCGTCTCATACCCACCTCATAATCTTTCTACAACCCGGATTTTATTTCTCTCACTCCTCCAATACTATCTTGCATGCTGAAAAATAACATTGAACACTCCAACCATTTTCCCTCTCTCTGAAATTACACTGCAAAGGCTCAATTCTTAATCATACTGCTACCTTTAACCCTTAAACACCGCGTTCTTAGCTTTCAAATTTACTAGGATCGCTGATGAGAGTCACCCACTCTAACTGGCCCCAAATACAATCAACTCCAAGGCTCTTCTAGCACATGAACACCCTTTTCAATGAAGCACAAGACTGAGTCACTACCCTTACAAATCACCTATGCCTTAAGCATAAATTCTGAATCTTTCAAAGCTAACCCTGGTCCAACAAGGCCAACGTTTGCACACATTCATCAAATCCCACGCACAATCACCATTTTACTCATTTCCCTTAGCTGTAATAACTTGCCAATACGCCGAAAATCCGCAACCCCATGAGAACACAATCCTACAACCTAATTGCAGGTGGTGGGACGCCCCCACTTAGCCCGAAGCTATTCCTTGCACCACTCTAGACCCTGCTGAGATCCTTTCCCCTTTGTTAACATGATCTTGCTCAACCAATCCGTCCAATTTTTCCAAATTCTCTTGTTAGCACTCCCTAAATACTCAAATTCTATAGCATCATTCACACATTCTGCTTACTACTGAATAGCGACTAGAATCCCTCACAGAAATTTGCCAACCACACAACCGCTAACCTACTCACAGGAGATAACCCACCTGTGGAAATCACCAACTGACACCTTCCAACAACGCCGTACTGCACACCCTATACAACATCAATATCCCATCCTAATCCTTTTCTCATTCACCAACTTTACCAGTCCGTTCGCTCCTCATGGAAATCTACTAAATGCGCTACAATATCCTCTAATTCACCACTATGCTGCCACTCTCCCACTTTGGTTAAACTCATTCCTTTAAGCACTACCTGACCTCCTTTCCTTACGCCTGTCCTTTTTAGAAATTTAGCCGCCGCTTGACACTTCTCACATGTCTTCCTTCGTCGTATGCTGCCCAATTCAATATCATTCTCTGAAGCCCTTAAACCAACGGATCATCACGGCTTCAAACTCTCCGAAGATCATCCTTCTCGAGATGCCTTCATTATCAATACTTATCCAATACTGAACCACCGCACCTCACGGTCTCTGCCAACCGCATTCTTCAATGCTTCTTCACAATACTCTAACCCCGTGCAACCGAAGAAACCATGGCACCAACAAACTTAACACATTCCATTAGATCAAGGATGTCGATATCACATCACTGTGAATACTCCACCTTACTTGAAAGCACCAAGTCTTACTACTTTATCAACCCAAACCGGACCATGGTTGAGACGTCAAAAACAGTGGCATGGGTATCGTTTCCAGATTTGCCGACGAACCTGTTCGCCAAGAAACCTTTATTGTCAATCGCATCAGCTGTGGGAAAACCTATTGCAATAGACAAGGCCACACAATCTAGGACAAGACCTAGTACAGCTAGAGTTAAGGTAGTTCTTGATCTCCTTGACAAACATCCCAAAAATATGAAGTTACAATTTATCGACGACAAATCTGGTAAGGTTTTTGAGCATATACAGGAGTTTGTATTTGATAATCTTCCATCATATTGTAATGTGTGCAAACGACAAGGACATGCTGGTGAAGATTGTCGTTCATTGATTAAAAGGAATATGGCGAATGATGATATGCAACAGGAGGAAAATTTGATCGATAGCACTGTCAATAAGGAACGTGTTCTGCCTGCTGAAGTTTTGGCTTTAGCTGAGGAGATGAACAAGGTAGAAAAATTACAAGGGGATGCTAGGGACTATTTAAATGCTAAGTGGCAACAAAAAGCTAATGTATCAAATCGTGCCGATATTCTAGTTGATCGATCTCTAGCTAGAGTCTCCAGTGCACTTAATTTGGTTAGTGAAAC
>ML435949.1:0-29168 GCA_005239525.1 Nicotiana knightiana | reverse complement strand
AAATCCTATATTACTTTTCGACCACGTACACTTGCGTGTGCATTGGGAAATCAACCAACAACAGTGTTATACAGCGTCGTACTATCTTATCCTCGCGTCTCATTTGGGCGAGAAATCGGGGGTGGATAATACACGCCGGTTCCATCGTCAACCATTATTCTTTTTATATCAGTGTCCAAAATTCGTAAGGTAATAACAAGAGCATCAAGGTGAGGTAAAGTCAAACTCTGGGTATCCGACTTATCGAAGATGATACTGTCTTCGAGGTCATCATATCGTTCGTGTGTGATTGACCGCTTTAGCTTGTGCGTGGTGGTGAACTTCACATGGTTAATTGTGGCTTCATCGCCTCCGCCGATGATCATCTGGATGTGCGGGTGGGGGAGGGAAGATTCAGAGGACCTTGGTGTTGTTCTCGTCCTCTCCCAAAGTTGTCTCTCCCGCGATCGCTCATCAGTTCTTTTAGGTGTCCCTGGTTGAGCATGTTCACCACTTCTTATTGTAAAGATATGCAGACTTCTGTATTGTGGCCTCGTTCCTAGTGGAACTCACAGAGGGAATTCAACCTTTTGGTGTTTTGGTCGGACTTTATCTTATGCGGCCATTTCACCTTTAGGTCGAGCTTTTCCAGTGCGTACACTATTTCTAAAGGGGAGACACAATAGTTGTAAGTAAATAAAAATGGGGGCATATCTTTGTCGTTCTGTTGAGTCCCTGTAATTGGCATGGACGGCCCTTCCATATGGAGAGGAGATGGCGGTATTTCCGTTCTGACATAAGGCTGGTGCGTATCACGGTTGGGACGTGGGCCTGGGTGATCCCTTCGGGTATCATTATGTCGATCTCGTCTTGATTCTGTGTGGAGTGACGTTAGTCGTTGAGTTGGATCGTTGAGGTCGTCCTAATCTGCTCAGACCTCGGCGCAGTAGGTGTTGTGACTCTCTTCCCAAGTGGTGGGGATACTTCATGAGCCTGCTCAACAATTTTCTGGTCGCCCTTGACCCAGTTCTGTTCAGCCCGTTTTGGAAGGCCGCCACAGCCATGCCTTCAGATACATTTTGCAAGATCATCCTGACTCTGTTGAATCGGGCGAGGAAGTATCTGAGTCCCTCGCCAGGGACTGTCTAATGGCGAATATGTCGCTCACCCTGGCTTCGGCCTTTTTGTCTCCAGCGTGGATAGTTACAAACTTATCGGCCATTTCTTCGAATGTTGTTATGGATCGTGTTGGCAGTTGTGAGTACCATGTAAAGTCTCCCCCTGTTAGGGTTTCACCGAATTTCTTTAATAATACAGATGGCACTTGCTCCTTTGAGAGGTCGTTGCCCTTCACCGTTGACGTAGTGAATTATGTGATCTTCAGGGTCAGTCGTGCCATCATATATTTTTAGATATGGTGGCATTTTGAAGGTTTTGGGGATGGGATGTGGGGCCTCTTCTTTGTTGTATGGTTGCTCTACGAACCGGCCGACGTATCGTTTGGGCAGGAGTTTTGGGGCATCGGGTATCTTATCGACCCTTTCCTGGTGCTCCTTCATCTGATCTCGTAATGCCTTATTTTCATTTTCCATTTCCTTCATCTTTCTCAGTATGGCTGTGAGTTCATCGTTAGTTGCATCAACTGTAACGTTAGTGTTACCTGTTGGGCGGGGAGCGGTTTGTTCGTAGGTGGTCACTGCCTCTGCTGGTGCGGCGTTATGAGCCGCTCCTTGAGTAGGCTTGTCGAGGAAGTCGTTCAGCGTGCTTGTCAGCCACGCTTCTTGTAATTTTTTCACCGATAGCGGCACTTCCTCAGTTGTGGATGTGGAAGCGTCTCTTTCTCGAACAACAGTTACACTTCCATGGGGAGGAGGCGAACCGCTCCGTCCTGGTGTGACACTGGGTGTAGTGTTTTCCTCTCCCCCATCGTTAGCCTCATCGATGGTGCTCATGAGGTTAGTAGTGACGTCTGCTATGGCCTTTGACCTCTCTTCTCCTCTTCCTACCATTGTTAGTTTGTGCAGATGGAAAAAGATAGCTATGTACGTGTGTGTGTTGTTGTTTTCTTTTCAGATCTAACAAAAACTATAGATTTTAACTAGAAAATCCCCACAGACGGCGCCAAGTTGTGTTATATAAAACGTGATAAATCTATCTATAAGAGATTTAACGAATGAAATGGAAGGTTAATCCTAGTTAAACTTAATGACTGTCAGGTCTATGAATGTGATGATGGATAGAATGAAATTAAAGTGTTGTGATATTAAATACCAGACAAAGATGCCGATAATGATTGACAATAAATACGTAAGTGATTCGGCGGATTAAATGCATGCAATGGCAATAAATGTAATATTAAAGGATAACTCGCCCAAAATACTAAATTTAGGTCAACTATCTCTTTGTCAGTAATGCAGATGAAAAGTAACGTGGATGGAACACTATGTTCTTGGATCTAGTATATGAAAAGGTGTCTTTTAACTTGGGAATCAATAGAAAAGACAAGGAGTGTATATTCTTCAATAGTCAATGTTACAAAGTGTTCTTTGAGAGAGTTTCAAATGCCTTTTTTCTCTCCTTAGTTTTTTATATATAGGTAACATTCTTTGGGAACCCTAAAAAGTACAAGGGAGGGAATATTCTAATAGAATATTCTTTTTTCTAGTCTAGAACTATCCTACCGTTATTATGAACTTCTTCTGCTCGACCTACCGCCGGTCTCGTTCAAGATAGATCCTTCGTCTTTAAATATTGGCCGACCCAAACTTCGACCTCGGCCAACAACGTTATTAAGTGTGGTCCAAATTTCGACCAATACAAAAGCCATTAGTTTAATGTTTCAACTATCTTTCCAACAGGCCTGCAAAGGTTGGACGTGTGGTTTCTCGTATGAAGACATGTGATCGATTTCCTTCGCTAGCAGCCCCTCAGTAAGAGATCGTGGCACCAAGCTTGTCCTGCGGTTTGCATTTACTGTGTGGTTTGTGAGCTATTGCACAGTAAGCAGGTTACTCATTGCGCACCCAAAGAGTAACGGCTGCGGGTTTCTCTGAAGATATTGCAAAAAAAAAAAAAAAAATCAACATGTAATCGTAATGAACATTTCTCTTTTCTTTATGGAAGAATTAACCCAAATAGCCGTTCACCCAACTGCTTAAATCAAAAACAACCGGTGGAGGTATAATATATGTATAATTTATGTATTATATGTGTATAATCAATGTAAATTTAAGTATATAACTAGAAAAAGTAAACAATAAATATGACCAACTATCTGGGTAAAGATCCCATTTTTATACCTATTTATTTATCTTTCAAATATACAAAAAAGTTTGATCCTAGAGATAAAGTATATGTTCGGAGGAAATACTATATAGTAAGATATTTCTATTCATATGGGATTGATTATATAGAAAGCTTCTTATTCTAATTCTTTTTTCTAGTTAATTTTTTCAAATTTGGTTTTTCTTTTTCAATTTCGGATGGGTAGCCTATTTCTGGTAGGGGTGTACATAGATTGGGTTGGTTCGATTTTTATCAAAATCAAACCAAACCAACTATATCGGTTTGGATTGGTTCGGTTTTGTCGAGTTTTTCGAATTTTTCGGGTTTTTTGTTATATGAATATTATTTCAATCTTACTTTGTTAAATTTTTTATAAGCAAAAATATGTTTAGTAAAAATTAAAAAATTGATAAATATATGATCTATTAAAATATTCTTATGGGAGAATTTTCTTAGTAACACATGATAGTTATTTTTTAGTCGTATGACAATAATTTAATGTTGATGTACACTTTCAAGATTAACCGAATTTAATAATTAAACATAAAACTAAATATGAACCTATATAATGATATGTTCTACTTAATTTTAAATTATCGATATACCATTTCAAATTTGAAAAAGGTATAAGAATTTAATAGCTCTTGACATAAATATGGAAGAACAAAGAGATTGACGCATTTCACTGACGCTTGATAAGAAAATGATCATGCAACCCATTATTTAAAGTTAATGAATATGGAGCACTTCATATTTAACTAAATATTACATCTCATAAGAGAATCGCAAATATTACTAGACAATTTTTAAAGAAAATTATATAAAAAGTCTTAAAAGTATATATAAATATTATATATTATATATTAATATGTCAGTTTAGCTCGAATTTTTTTTTACTCAATACCAAACCAAATCAAATCAAATATAATTAAATTTTTTAATCAATTTAATTTAATTTTTCGATTCGATTTATACCCCTTAATTCCCGGATCAAAATGGAGTGCGGCAATTACATCATGAACAGAAGAATAAAGGTTTGGTACCGCCCAAGACTTTGTAACACAGACGAACATAAATTGACATTTTCATAATAGAGTTGTCTTATGAATTGACATATCATAATTAACATTATGCCGATTTAAGTACGATGATTAGTTTGACCAACTCCTCTATGAAAACACATAGCGTCTAGCTAATTATGCATAATACTTCCTGACTATATATATATATATTTTTTTTATCTTTAATACTTCCTATAATATTTAAAGAAATAAAAAGTATCTAAGTTATAACACCATACAGATAGAATCTGTTTTGAGTGTTTTTGACTTGCACTAAAATATAAGCCAAGAAATAATCAAATCAGTTTTTGCTTTTGACATTCTTAATATATTGCAAATTTGCAACTAGTCTATTTCGAAGGAACATAGCCATCCTTTTGACTTAAAAAGCCATGCTCCATTTATTAATTATTCATATAACAGACACTTACTTCTATTTTTAAATAGGCAAATTTTTGGGTATTCGTCTCTCGCAACAGCTGAAAATACCTAATATCTTAAACTAAAAATAGCCAACGCATATATATAAATGTGTATAATATATGTATAATTGTGTATAATTAATGTATAATAATTTATGTAAATATTGAATCTGGTTGGCTAATTGTGACACAATCCCTAATCAAAATCTGGATTTATGTATTCTAAGACCTCCTCTCCTTTGTCTGGGCAATGTATTGCAATTGAGATTTATAAATTACGGCAGTTGAATTCAACCATCAATGATTTTTAAAGTAGTCAGCTCGATAATTAATGTTGAGAATGGAAGCTACTTCTCGACTATATGTAAAGATTTAATTAAAGTCTAAATAATATTGCATTGAAGCAAGTGATACGTTAATTGAAACAACTAGATTATATGTAGTTGACATGATGACACTATATTAAATCTAGTAAAAGGAAAGGGCTTTAAATGATTCGAATATAAGAAGAAAGCTATAAACCAATTGCACTAAGATAACAAAATATATTTTAACGTATTGGTCAAATTTAATTTAATTTAACTTTTAATAAGCGAAATGTGAAATCTAAATTATAACGAATGGATTATTTTATACTTGCTTTCGCTAAAGAGGACTTGTGATGAAAAATATTTAAATCGGCAAAGGGCTAAATAGGCCCTTATACTATGAGAAAAAGTTTGGATATACCCTCCATTATACTTTGGGTCCAAATATATTTCTGTCATAATACTATTGGTTCAAATATATCTCGGTGCTCCTAATTCATATATAAAAGATTAAAATTTGAAATATAATATTTTTCATGATAACGGTAATGGTGGCGTTAGTGATTGAGGGGGAGAAAATTTCAGTGATGAAAACAAATAGAAGGGAGGGGTAAAATGGATTAGGGGTGCTGAGGTGGCAAGCCATGTGGCATCTACCTCATCAAATATCAATGCAACATACGATTGGATGTTCACTTTGGACAAATTTAACGGAAAAAAGGTATATTTAAACTAATAGTATAACAATAGGGATATATTTGGACTCAAAGTATAACGAGGAATAAATTTAAATATTTTCTAATAGTACATAGGTATATTTGGCCGTATTTAAATCATTACACACATGACGTATCCATCTTTTTGACACGCTTCTAGAATATAGTTGGATAATCCCCTCAAAGCCAATAACTCATTTTCCTTATCTAAAATCAGGGATGGATACTGGATTTGGAGCATATTTCTGATACAAAATTGGACTCTGTATTGCTGGTAGACACTATGATTTATACTTCTGGAACCTTTGATATTAAGGCATGTCCAATAGTGGCTTGTTTGGCCTAGTTGTAAAAATTAATTTATTTTTAAAAGTACTTTTGATTAGAATCAATTTGTATTTGATTAATTAATTCGAAAAGTATGTCTGAGCTGCAATTGATATTTGGCCAAGCTTTCAAAAAACTGATTCTAACTGTATTTTTCTTAAAAGTGCCTTTGGAGATAAACTACTTTTTTCTACTTCTCCAAAAACTTATTTTCAAAAATATTTTTTTTTCCTTCCAAAAACTTAGCCAAACATCTCAATTTAAAAAAAAAGACGCTTATGATAAAAAAAAACTTGACCAAACAGACTATAATTCTACCGGTCCCATTGCAAGTCAAGTAGCAAAGTAATCCTTGAGTAGACCCTACCTTACATTTGTCCAAGCTCATCCAAATTGTAGTGTAAACTATATGTTGACATTATTTCAGGAACTTCATTTTACGCTCATATATACCTTCTCTTCCTCTTCTTCCGTGGTAGTGTACATGTTAGAAAAGAAAAAGAAATATTGTCCGCCTGTATTTTGATAAGATGTCAAGATAATGTTTCTAAATGTAAATAAAACAATATCGTTGAATTAAAAAGCATGTCAATTTTCTGCCTCAATATAGTTGGTTTCTTTTTAATTTTGTAAACAAACACGACTTGAAAAATAAAAATTAGCCACAGACAAATTATGTGTCTAAATAGAATAATACGTCACTAATCTCATTTAGCGACAAAATAATAACAGATTATGAAATAATTCTATTAGCTCATTCTTTTTTCTTTTTTTTTTCTTTTTTTTGTGGTGAAAGGAACATAGAATCAAAGAAACCTCAATGACTAAATAGTATTTCCCAGTTCACTTTATGTGAATATTGACCGGATGATGTTTGACCAAAAAATCTTAATCATTTTAAACTAATTAATAAGTTATTGAGACGGGTCAATCCTAGCTAGAGCCAATTAATTCCAGATCAGAGATGGATAATATGAATAACATATTTGAATGAGAATATTGACAATAAATGTGACCGGATGCAATAGTGTGTAAGAAGACCATGCATTAAATGACAATAAATATAAATAGAGGAAAAGATTCACCCAATATTGAAGAGAGTGAAGGATTCTTTCCTCTGACAGTGATGAATGACACGAATATTGAAGAATATTATACACTTTCTTGGATCTGAAAGAAATGGCAATTGAATAGTTTACAAAATGGTTGAATCTCTAAAAGTGATTCTTTTTATTTTCTCTGAGAACTTATCCTTTTACAAGTGTTCTTATCATATAGGATATTACATGCATTTCTCCTCTTCTTTCTTTCTCTTTATATGTGATATTCTAAAGAACCCAAAAAGTACAAACAGAGAGGATATTCGAAATAATATTCCCTATGAGAATCCCAATATAAAACTAGTCGTTATTTTTAATTTTGCTGCTCGACCCCGACTGGTTGCTGAGCTGTTTGACTCATGAGATTACTGGTCGACCACGACCACGCCACTCGTAATAACTTGCGAGTCGCTCTCATCATCCTTTTTTACCCGATTTGATCCTTAATATGATTTTGACTCATACAGATACAGAACTTATGAAAAAGAAAATGATTTAAATCTATATATTTTATGTGGCTGTAAAAAAAATAGGTTCACATAAATTTAAATTTCAGGTAACAATTGGTAAGGATTGTAAAAATAGATTTTTTCATACTTATACACTATTTGAAACTTTATTACCTTTAATGTCCATGTTTAGTTAATTACCCGGCATAAACAAGTTTTGTTTACAAAATATATACAATCCACCTTAAAAGGCTCTTAATCCATTATATGTATCTTCAATCAAGAGATATAGTTATACCCTTCTTTTTTTTTCTCCTCTTTTCTTTCTTTATTTTTCTTTCGCCTTAAAATACACTAATCAATTAAAGTTGACGAAAGGTCAAAATAAAAAGTTCTTCACAAAAATAATGTGCGATTCAAGTAGGACAAAGATAATTAATTTGGGCTTACTAGTTTTTAGTGCAAGTTTGTGCACCGAAAAAGAAACTTGTCATTTGACAATTTATTTTTCTATTTTTTGGCAGTGCTTCGGAAAAGAATTTCCAATTTATAATTCAGAAGGAGATGTAGTTGGCTTCGAGGTTTATTTGAAGTATTGTTCTGGATCGGCTAAGTAGTTGTCAGTTTGTTAACATATCTCAGATAATAAATCATCCCAAAATTTATTCAGTTGTCAGTTTGTTAACCTATTATGAATTTGTTTATATGTACACAATTTATTTATGAGAATTTTTTCGTACACTATCCAGTTAAATACAACTATAATAACATATAACTTAAATAGTAAATTTATATAATATGTCTTTTGTATATTTTGTATCTGATTTATACATAGTAAAAATAAATTTCATACAACTAATTATATATTACACAATTTATCTACAACTTATCTACAATTTTCACACATTATTTCTAACCAGCTAAATACAACTACAATAACATACAACTTAAATACAAATTTTATACAAAATTTACACAATATGTCTTTTGTATATTTTGTATCTGATTTATACATAGTAAAAATAAATTTCATATAACTAATTTTATATTATAAAACTTATCTACAACTTTTATACATTATTTCTACCCAGTTATATACAACTACAATATCATACAATTTAACTACAATTTTTATACAAAATTTATACAATATGTCTTTTGTATATTTTGTATCTGATTTATACATAGTAAAAATAAATTTCATACAACTAATTATATATTACACAATTTATCTACAACTTATCTACAATTTTCACACATTATTTCTAACCAGCTAAATACAACTACAATAACATACAACTTAAATACAAATTTTATACAAAATTTACACAATATGTCTTTTGTATATTTTGTATCTGATTTATACATAGTAAAAATAAATTTCATACAACTAATTATATATTACACAATTTATCTACAACTTATCTACAAATTATCTACAACTTTTCTACAATTTTTATACAAATTTTATACAAGATGTCTTTTGTATATTCTGTATCTGATTTATACATAGTAAAAATAAATTTCATATAACTAATTTTATATTATAAAACTTATCTACAACTTTTCTACAATTTTTATACAAATTTTATACAAGATGTCTTTTGTATATTCTGTATCTGATTTATACATAGTAAAAATAAATTTCATATAACTAATTTTATATTATAAAACTTATCTACAACTTTTCTACAATTTTTATACAAATTTTATACAAGATGTCTTTTGTATATTCTGTATCTGATTTATACATAGTAAAAATAAATTTCATATAACTAATTTTATATTATAAAACTTATCTACAACTTTTCTACAATTTTTATACAAATTTTATACAAGATGTCTTTTGTATATTCTGTATCTGATTTATACATAGTAAAAATAAATTTCATATAACTAATTTTATATTATAAAACTTATCTACAACTTTTCTACAATTTTTATACAAATTTTATACAAGATGTCTTTTGTATATTCTGTATCTGATTTATACATAGTAAAAATAAATTTCATATAACTAATTTTATATTATAAAACTTATCTACAACTTTTCTACAATTTTTATACAAATTTTATACAAGATGTCTTTTGTATATTTTGTATCTGATTTATACATAGTAAAAATAAATTTCATATAACTAATTTTATATTATAAAACTTATCTACAACTTTTATACATTATTTCTACCCAGTTATATACAACTACAATATCATACAATTTAACTACAATTTTTATACAAATTTTATACAATATGTCTTTTGTATATTTTGTATCTGATTTATACATAGTAAAAATAAATGTCATACAACTAATTATACATTATACAACTTATCTACAAATTATCTACAACTTTTCTACAATTTTTATACATTATTTCTACTCAGTTATATACAACTACAATATGTTTCTACATTATTTCTACTCAGTTATATTTCTACATTATTTCTGCTCAGTTATACATTGTTTCTATAATTTTACTACAATTTCGTAAATATAGTGCATATCACGTCTTCTTCTTCTTCTTCTTCTCCGAGTTTCAATCTGAAATTCAACCAAAATCAAGTCTAATCTTCACCAAAACACCCTCAAAATTGAGATATAAACTCCAAACCATATTCACAATTGTTTGCAACAACACCCAATAAAAACAAATAATGATTTTTCAAAACTCAAATTTGAATTCAAAGTTTCAAAGCTTTTTAATAGTTGTCAATGGTGGAATTGCTGCTCTCTTTTTCTTTGTTTTACATTACTGAAATTAGGGATTGAGAGATAGAGAGAGACGTAGAAAGAATTCCCAGTTGTTTGCAACAACACCCAATTCAAACAAGTAATATTTTTGAAAACTCAAATTCGAATTTAAAATTTTAAAGCTTTTTAATGGCTATCAATGGTGGAATTGCTGCTCTCTTATGCAAGATACGTGGGGAAGAGGGGGTGGGATATTGAGAGAGAAACGTGGGAGAGTGAGAGTAATTGTAGGAATTAATTAATTATTTTTAAATCCTAAAAAATATACATAATTAATAATTTAATATATAGAAGTTAATTAAAATGAACCTTAAGTAGGAAAGGTAATAAAATTTTCAATATTGTATAGGTATGTAAGAATTTCTTTCGAAAACAGTTGCCGCCACTGATCCATAAACAAAGGGGAGTTAACGACAACGTGGCAAGTTGTGGATCGCTTGTAGCTGACACCAAGCTACCCACTACAAATTTATCGTATTGGCCGACAACTCGACACCCTACGATTCGAAGTACTTAATAATCAACTCACTGTCCACCATACACGTGTCCCTCTCTTCCACATAACACAAATCATCCATTTTCACGGACCGTACGGTCACATCACGGTCGAACCATGTCGACCCCCACTCACTCAACCATCGTCGTAACAACAAAGCAACACAAACAAAATGGACTCCACATTTTCCGTGGAGTCAGAATAGTAATTTAACAATGCACTAGGGATATTAATGTCTTTTCCTCTTCTTTCCTATTTTTAATCATAAAACCATTAAAATATAAGTTAACACTAGTTTTGGAAGATATGCAAAGGATATTTGTCAGATAAATCTCTCTGCTTTAAAAGAAGCTGCTATACTCAGAGTAGCAGGTTTTAAAGTTGGCAAATGTGAAATCTCGCCGGGAATTTCACCGGAAAACGCCTATATTTGTTGCTACATTCATTTTTACAGTATTTGTTTGAGAAATGCAAGATATACATCCGATCGGCGGCGGTGGAGGACGGTTTTTTGGTGGTGGGGGAGACAGGAGGTTAAGGCCTAGCCATCACCAAAACCCGCAAGTTTTAAAGTGTCCACGTTGCGATTCTACAAACACCAAATTCTGTTACTATAATAACTACAATCTCTCTCAGCCGAGACACTTCTGCAAGAGTTGCCGGAGGTACTGGACAAAAGGCGGCGTCCTCCGTAACGTCCCCGTCGGCGGTGGCTGCCGGAAAAGCAAGCGTTCCAAGCCCAAGTCCAGTACTCCTCCTTCCAACGCTGCTGCTGAAACTGCCGACGACGCTTCGGAACAACAAAAATCCAACTCTAATTCTAGCAGTGAAAGTTCCAGCCTCACTGCAACCACAACCGCCGCCGCCGCGGCGAATACCTCCGGTGCTGCCACCGCGGAGGTTGTGTCGGCAGCTTCTTCTAACTCAGCTTCAACTTTTCTCAACTTTCACGAATCCAACTTCTTCCTACCTAATAGTACGAACCAAAGCTTTGATCATCAGCCATTAATGGACCATTCTGCCGATGGACAGATTTTCCAGGACATTGGGAACTTTACAAACTTTATGACGTCATCTACCGATCCTTCGTTAGTAGGGTTTAACATGATGGAAATTCCGTCGTACCGGTTGCCGGAAAACCAGAACTCAAATGAGCAGTGGAATCAACCGTCGAAGATGGTGGGAACAGATCAGCCGGTTAATGACTTGAAGATGGAACAAATGGATACAAATTTCATGAATCAAACGGGTCGGATCGAGTTTGGGTTACAGCAGAACAAGGTAAACAACAGTGAGATAGCTCCACTGGATTGGCAAACCGGAGGTGGTGGTGGAGATGGGGAGCATGGGCTGTATGATTTAACGGGAACCGTTGATCAATCTTACTGGAGTCAAACACAGTGGGGTGAAAACGATCACTCCCTTAATTTTCTGCCTTGATCTTTGTCTCCTTTTCTAACTTTTTGAAAATATCAGACAAAGTGAAGTTGGATTATTAAGAAAAAGAAGTGGAGAACTATATATGTTTGGTATGTATATTCAATTCTCATATTTTTATGTTTAGACCTGTTTTAGATTTGGCTGGAGTTAGGGTTTGAAATTTGTAATTTCAATATGGAAATGTGACTGACCTCTCCACGCTAATTACTTTTTCTTTTTGTTTAACTTCCCGGTGAGGGTATATTTAGATATATATTTATGCAAGTGTATCTTAATTGTGAACAGAGTATAGAGAACAAGTTATGAAGTTTAATTGTGTACTGTTCATTTCTACTCATTGCATTAATTGTCCATTTTCTTCCTTTACCGCCTGCCGATCAGTGGAAGAGCTTGCATTACCCATTTCCCACTTTTCTATCAGCTTCCTATATTTAAGGAGCTTGCTTCTGGTGAATATTATTGTCTCCGGTCCGCCGGGCGGGAGGAGTTCGCCCGAACCTCTTCACCACATAAAATTTCATTTTTATCTCTAAAGATGAAGTTTTAAATCTCTTGGACACAACCTAAAAATATAGTTTAGTGGTGAAGGGTTAAAACCTCGTAAAGTCATATGTTCAATTTTCTCTTTGAACTCGTGCGCCAAAATCCTACCTCCATCACTACTTAGTGAGAAATGTTGTTTACATACATATTACCCTTTTCATATCTCCTTGTTATTGTTGTTGGTTCATATTAAAGTGTGTGCGCGCGCACCGTACCATTTGATCAGTCTACCAGAGCATGTCGAATTGTTGGGTCCTCCATATTTTTCACGTGAAGAGACGTATTGAAGAGGTAATTAAATAAATAAAATATGTTATCTATAATTTAATGGTCATACAATTTAATGATTTAACTGGTTAGACAAATGCATAATCATTTTTAATAAATATCTTGGAATTTGGAAGCTGCAGATGGAATGGGGAATGTAGTTGAAGAAGGGCCACGTAGGCGTTGTTGGTGGGTTTAGATAATAAGATAGGATATTAGGGAATTGTACGGACAGCAGAGATTTCGGGCGCCGGAGAGTAAATGAGCAATGGGGTTGCGGGAAAGCCATGTGGTCGGCTGGTGAAGGTTGGGGGGTTTATTCGGGGTGGGGGGGAGAGGGGTGGACCGCCATAGGAGAAAGGGTCGAAAGTCCCTAGCTCGATTATGGTTGTGACGTGCCATGATATGTGCAAGTGGGATTACGTGTGGTGATGTGATTGGACGTACAAGTGGGCCATCTAGGTCGGTTTGTCATGTAGTTTGCAGCATTTCTCTCTCTATAGCTGACAGCGTAGTTGCAACAGAGGGAAAGACTATTAGAGAAAGTAACCACTTTAGGGCTCCTTTCGTAACAGGTATAAATAATAATTAATTTTGAAATTAAATTTGAAATGAAGTGATCTCATATTTAATTGGGATGAAATTATTGTATAACTAAAATTATATATTTATATAAAAAATTGAAATAACTAATTCTAAAATAAATTATTAATAACTTGGTTTCCTTAAAGTTCTGTTGGATAGTGAATGGGGGATAACTAATAAATAAATATCTCAGAAAATTGATTTAGTTCTCAAGTTATACAATTATGTCGTGTTTTATATCACTGCAAATGAATATAAGAGAACCCTTTACACTCATAACGGAATGTTTCAAAGTTCTAATCTCTAAACGGAAAATATTTCGATAAACAAACTCTTAATTTTCTTAATAAGCTTTTTACGAAAATTCGAATTAATTGATAGCATATTTGGCCACGCTTAAAAAGTGCGATTTTTTTCAAAGTTGAAAGTGTTAGACCAAGAGTTTAGAAAAAAAAGTATTTTTGAGTAAAAGCAGAAATAGTTTTGAAAAAATACAAAAAAATAGTTTCTACTCAAAAGCATTACTTTTGAAAAAATAATATACTGAAAAGCACTTTTTAAAAACTTCGTCAAATACTAACTACTTCCGGAAAGTACTTTTCAACTTAATTCGTCAAACGTTTGTCACAAAAGCACTTTTAAAGAAAGAGCACTTCTCTCAATAAACTGATTTTAAAAATTTAGTCAAACGGACTATAAATCATGATTTTTAAATATTTTAGGCTTGCCAATTTTGGTTAAAGCAAGTTAATGGTATAGTACAAAGCCAGTGGCTGACTTTTTAGTGTTTTGATTAAGGGGCTGTTTGGTTATAGAGATTAGAGGGGTTATCCTACTACAAATTTTGAGATTAAATTTGTTTAGTATTTGACTTTGGGTATTAGCTAAAACCAAGATAAAATTCAAGCTAAAATTATGGGATTATTTCTCATATAAAGATACTCTACCTTCGTTTTAATTTAGATGAGTTAGTTTGACTCGTTACGGCGTTTAAGAAAAAAAAGGGGACTTATAAAACTTATGGTCTTAAAAATTTAATGAGTAAAAGTTTTGTGAAAACATAATATTTGTATGGTTAAAAAAGCTTCTCATTAAGGATAAAATTGGTATATAAAAAGTTTAAAGTTGAATTATTTCTAATTGTAAAAATATTACATTCTTTTTGGAACGGACGAATAAGAAAAATGTGTCATCTAAATTGAAACATAAAAAGTAATTATCTATCTTGGTCATAATCCTGACTATAATTCCCGAATTAAACTTAGAATAACCTGATTTAGAACGAAACTATCCTCGCAGGTTCAATCAAATTTTGTATAGTGTTTGACCAAAAATGAGTTAATCTTTGGTTAAAGTGAGTAGTGATTAATTAAGATGAGACAATCCTAATCAAAGCTAATGATTCTAGATCTATAACGGATGATATGAGTAACGGTATACTCGAAATGAAATGCGTGTAATAAGTGTGACCAAATTTTATACAATGTAGAAAGAACAAGCGATAAATATAATTAAATGACAATAAATATAAATAGTGGGGAGATTCACCAAATATTGAAGAGGGTGAAAGATTCCTTCCTCTGACAATGATGGATGACACGATTAAGATAGAATATCGTGCACTTTCTTGGATCTGATGGAAAAGACAATAGCATCGTTCACCAACATGATGAATCTTAGTCAAAAGTGGTTCTTTGTATTTTGTATGAGAGCTTATCTTTTTACAAATGTTCTTATCATCGAGAATCTTACATGCCTTTTTTCCCCCTCCTTCTTTCTATTTATATGGATTATTCCTTAAGAACCGTAAAGTACAAACAGAAAGAATATTCAACGGAATATTTCCTTTGTGGATCTCAATATAAAACGTTATTTCTAACTCAATTGCTCAACCTCGACCACGACCAGTCGTCGAGCTACTCGGCCCATGAGGTTACTGACCGACCACGACCATGATATACTTAACGATTTCTAGGTCACTCTCCTTGTCCAACTCTGCACGACTTAATCCTTAGTTTGATTTTGACCCATACAGTTAGTCCCTCCGCTTAGTGAGGTCGTTCTTTGGTCAGCCTCGCTGAGCGGACATCACTGGTCGTGCTCAGGAGATTTGGATGGAGGAGATTGAGTGGGAGAGGAGTTTGTACGGGGTGGCAACGTGGTGCTTCAAGAACCACGAATCGTTGTGATGTCAGCCTGGATGACATCATTGCTGTAGATGTCATCATTAGGCGTCTTCCGAACGCGCCACATCGTTTCCTTTGCTTCTGATATTTCGATTCTTGTGCAACTGACGGTTAGCGTTTCGATTCAGGCGCCTGTTCTCATATAAATACCAGAGGAGAACCCATTAAGCCAAACTTTACACACTCTCATTTTCTAAGCTTTTGACAAATTTCTGCTGATCTTGTGACAAATTTCTGCTGATCTTGTGACACTCTCATGTGCTGCTGATCTTGTGACAATTTTTTGCAATTTCTCCTTCTCCTTGAGACCACATTCTTAACGCCTTCGATTAACAAAAGATGGAAACCTCATTTCATGTTTCTAACGTCTCGTCTGAACCAGCACCGCTTTCAGTGAGGATGCCTCCTTATGAGGATGATATTGTTGCCGTTCCTGACGACTACAACTTTCCTACTGTGGACGAAAATATCCCTCGTAATGACAAATCCAGGTCGGATTTTTCGAAAACGCCAACAAAAGAGCCTGAATCAGTACTCTCTGAACTAGACGAGATCGGCTTAACCGAGCTAAGGGTCAAGTACGGAATTCCTGCTCACATTGACCTAGTTCTGGCCGGTAGAGACTTGGTTCAAGTTCATCGACCGGGGTATTGTGCCTTCTACGCGTACCCATTCCGTGTAGGGTACTTTCTTCCTCTTCCTCTTCCTCTTCCTCTTCCTCCACTGGCGGAGGAGTTCTGCCGATACTACCAGGTCTGCCCGGCCCAATTCTCTCCATATATCTACAAGATTTTTCTGATGTTGGCGAAATACGCCAAATTGGCCAACCGCGAGGTTTCACTACGTCACTTGCTACACCTCTTCGCACCAAACTTCCTCAAGGGTATGATACTGTATTTTCACCATCGCGGGACCAAAAGGCTGGTCGTGAAGATGGACGACAGAGCCAACCGTCGCTTTAATTTCCACTTCTTCTACATCAAAATCGAGCAAATGGTGGCAAATCCCAGTGGATTCCCCGAAGTGTGGATTTTTTCTCTTAATTTGTTTCATTTAATTTCGTCGACGATCTTACTGATCCTCTTTTTCTTTTGTGCAGCCGAAAGGGAGTCTCCNGCTGGGCCACAACATTCTTGGGGCATTCTTAATTTGGGTTTAGTTACTAAATGATTTTAGTTGAGGGACATTTTTTTACCCTTTGGCGTTGCACGATGGTGAGATGATTCTTATATGTTTGATGTTTCTGCCGATTTGAATTTGACAAAGTAATATTTGTTGGCTTGTGGCTTGTTCCAGTTTTTGGGTCTTTGGGATACATGTGCTATTGGAGTTTAATAGTTTATGGTTTGGACTTTGGACTTTGGAGTGACTTTCCTTTTCTATTTAGAAGTTATGAACATGTTCAGTTTTCTCTATTTTAAAAGTGTATGATGTATTTGACAAATTATTTAAGTCCATTATGCACTTCCATTATTTAGAAGGTATGATGTATTTCTATTTAGATTGTTGTATTTCTATTCAGTTTTCTGCCGATTTGAATTGTTGGCTTGTTGCAAATACTTAAGTGATACTTAAGGTATGAATTGTTGGCTTGTTGCAAGAGATGTTTCTGAATTTCTGGTTTCTGGTTTCTGCCGATTTGAATCAAATCTACAAAGATATGTGACTTAAGTAAGTCACATATCTCACTTTGATAAGTTCTCATTTTTATTCCTGTTTGATAAGTTCACTGTTCACTCAGTCACATATAAGTTAACTTCACTGTTCACTCAGTCACATAGAATTTCTGTTAACTTATAATTTATACTTTGATAACCATAGGTTGAATTAAGCCGATAAACCGCCCAATAACCGTCCGATAAGAGGTAAACCGATACCAATCCGCCCGATATCTTATCGGGTGGCTAGCGGATTAATACATTTAAAAGCCGATAACCGATAAGCCAAACCGTTAAGAGTATATAACCGCCCAATCCGCCCGATAAGCAGCCCTAGTCTCCTCTGTTTGTTGTTGTTATCCGAGATTGGGTGAGCCAGATTTTGCCCTGTACGGTGGGGGTTCGTGAGTGGTCGGCATTCCATAAAAAGTTCGATCATAGGCCTTCTGCCACTAGTGAGTCTCCGATTCGGCCTTTATTTATTATGCGTCAATCATGATTTCCCTTCCTATTTATTTTTTTATTCGAACTAATCATCGTTGCATTAGGTCGAAAGCCTTCGACGAAGAAGAAAACCCCTACCCCTGCCTTCCCCCAGCCAGGAGTTTCGAAAGGGTACCCTCTATTCTCGACTGATTTCAATCTTTAAAATATTCTCTTGCCTTATTTTTGGTTAATTATGCTGTCAACTGATTCTCAACATGTGTTTCCTTAATTAAGACTCTATGAACCTAGCCTAATTATCAGCTATATACTTACACTACTTTAAAGTATTTTCTTATTTGTTATGTTCCAATCATATGTTGATTTGCTTTCTTATTGGTTACATGTTCTTACCGTTTGAAAGTTAACCCCTTAATTAGATGAAGTACTTAAACTGATTGATTCTGATTCCTTTAATTGTTGCCTGACTTTGATTTGCACCTTATTTACTACTATTTTAAAAGCTATATAGACCCCGACCTCTTATTTTTTTTAAAAACACGAAGTGATCTGTTCAAATCTCTCTCTCACAATTAAAAAAAACTCTCTGCTCTCTCTATCTCTATTCTGTGCTAGTTACTGATATTCTAAGTTAGCCAGCTGCAAGCCAAGGCAAACTATTGTGCATCTCCTACTTCCTGTTTGTGCTACTGCTTTCTTCACTTCACTGGTATGTTCTAATTTAGATTTCAGTCCTCAAACCAACATGTTTCTATTACTGTTGTAATTCAGTGTGTTTCTAATTTGCTTTTACTTATTATTCAACATGTATCTAGGATCCTGAACTCCCCTCTGCATGTTAAGTTAGGCTTTACTTGTTTATGACCATCATGTTTCTGTATACTTAGCACCTGCTTCTTACGTGAATCTCCATGCCTATGATTGGTTCGTTAGTTTAATCATGGTCTTAGTTGTTTTGGTGTTAATCTAACCTATTACTTTACTGTACCCCTAATCCTTTGAACCTTTAGTAGCTTCTGATTGCATGCCTATATGTGTGTCTGCCTGCTACATGCTTCCCCTCACATGCTCTGTATTTGTCCCTCAAATCCCGTTACCCCTGTTTGTGATTGTTGGACTATCCCTGGTCCTTTGTGTGAAGTTGAACTTTTATTCCAATCAAGTTTCCCTCTTCAAAACTGTTTTCCTTACTTACCATTTCTCAAAATTATTTTCTTACTTAAAGTCTTTTAAAAAATAAAAAGCACTCTCACATATACTTTTAGAAATCTAGGTTCTGCCCCTTCTGTGTGAGCATTGCCTTGGGACCCTTGAGCTCCCTTTGAACTTTGACACACAGAGGCTGGCCATTCCACACTACACTTACTCTATTTTGGCTATGAAATCTGGGTGTGAGTACTGCCCGGGATCCCTTGAGGTCCTTAGGGAACTTTGACACACCCGAATTATGAGAAGGTTGTGAAATAATACCTGGCATTGAGGACCTGGAGACTTGAGCCTATTATGTAGGCTCCCTATAGTTAACTTCTTAGTTTCCTTCTATTTCAGTTGTGTAATTCGTATTCAATGGCTTGTAATAATTAATTGTAAACAACTCTGGGGTCGGATAGTGAAAATAGGTAGGTGATATGCATGTTGTAGTATAATTAAGGGTAGAGACCATGTTTCTAGGTTTATTAACTCTCTATGGGCAATATCAGCCATGTTTAGGTACACCATGCCATGCATTAGATATCATGCTAGTTAGGATGTATGTGTATTCAACATCTCATCTACGCTTAGAAATCCTGCCTAGAGGAAAAATAATAAAATAAGTTGTTATTGCGTGATTCTGCCCATGTTCTGAAACTTCACTAGAAGTACTGTCCTAGGATAAACAAACTGCAATCACGTCTCATCATGCTATACACGTAGAGATCCTGTTTTAGGTAAACAACGATTAAAATATGTCATCTACATTATTCCTGAAACTGTGCATAATGCTATGATTCTATGTGCATTTAGAAATCATGTTTAAGTTATTATGCATCATGATGCATTAGATATCATGCTATAGGATCGTATCTATTTAATTGCATTTAGTTTAAACACATAACAGTCCCTTGTTCTCAGCAACTGGTAATTAGTCTTTGTACTTCTTCACACCTAGAATCGCATGTTATTAGCTATAAACAACCTATAATCATTAACAAATCTGAATAATTGTTGCATTTTATCCAATACTTAGGCAAACCTTAGGTAATTAACTTAGAAAAGATAAAATCAGAACTGTCTTTGTGATCATGTTTAACTGTCAGCATACTTAAAACCAGTAGGCAAGCCTGATTAAGACTTCCTCTCTGAGTTACGCAATAATCTGTATTTGTGTTATCACCTAGATACCATGCTTTAGGATTCTGAACTAATATGGACATTAATTGTGTATGAGACATGCTGCTTATGTGTACTGTGTGTGGAGGAATATTTGAGCCTTTATCTGTTTTCTATGCTTTCCTTTATCCGCAGTCCTACTTGTTTTGTTATCTATCGCCTTAGAATTTTACCGTTAAAACCTGAGGGTCTGCCTAGCACCTCCTTTAGGATAGGAGTCCTAATTTCCTCCGGGACTAATAAGAAGGGACGGGTAACAGCATGCAATAGAGGTCGAGACCAACACTCGTTTTAATAACTTTATGGGGTGGGAAGGGTAGAATATGCATATGATGACCGGTGCGCTAATACCACGTGTAGCCCCTCTTCGAGGAGTGATTACCGGGTATTACATTGATGTGATCCATATTATGATAAACCTAGGACACCTTTATATGCTAGCTCGTAATTCCTTTTCGAAAGCTAATCTTCTTTACTGTTTTCTAAACGTCTACATGCTTAAGACTTAAATCCCCTCTTATTTGAGCCTTAACTTGTTATTTGCTAGTTGTACAAATTCACGAAATTATTTGGTCGGGAACCACACTTGTGGATCTTGAGGGGTGCCTAACACCTTCCCCTTAGGATAATTTCAAGTCCTTGACTAAAACTCTGGTTAGCAACTTAGTTATAATTGAACCCCTTAGGTGCCCTAACACACCGTTAAAATCGTTAGGTGGCGACTCTTCAATATATGCAAACCCCTTTCCCAAAAGGAACGAGTTGTCCCAACTAATGTCATAAACCCGATTTCCGCGAGGAAAAAAAGGCGGCGCGACACCTGTTACAGGGGGATGGACGTGCTGCTCATCGGTTGCTGATGTGACGCCGACTCGTACATCCTCCCTATTCGTCCTTTGGGCGAGTTTTTCGAGTATGCTAGTCAGTGTACTCGTTAGCCATGCTTCTAGTAGCTTTTTCACTACTGGTGGTGCTTCTTCTGATGTGGACGTAGAGGCCTCTTTTCCATGGGAGGTTGTGACGCTGCCATGAGGAAGGGCTGAGCCACTTCGTCTAGGGGAAGCATTTGGTGCCACGTTTTCTTCGTCCGTTCTAGTAACCTCATTGATGATGTTTAGGAGGTTAGCAGTAATGCTTGCCACTGATTTCAGTCTTTCCTCTCTGTTACCTGTCATGTTAGACTATAAAGAAACGAGATTTTGTGTTGTGTTGTTGTTGCTTTTTTTTTTAGGTCTAGGAAAATTAAGACTTTGAATAGGAAGTCCTCACAGACGGCGCCAAATTATTTGACCAAAAATGAGTTAATCTTTGGTTAAAGTGATTAGTAATTAATTAAGATGAGACAATCCTAATCAAAGCTAATGATTCTAGATCTATAACGAATGATATGAGTAACGGTATGCTCGATTGAAATGCGGGTAATAAATGTGACCAGATTTTATACAATGTAGAAAGAACAAGCAATAAATATCATTAAATGGCAATAAATGTAAATAGAGGGGAAGATTCACCAAATATTGAAGAGGGTGAAGGATTTCTTCCTCTGAAAATGATGGATGACACGAGTAAGATAGAATATCGTGCACTTTCTTGGATCTGATGGAAAAGATAATAGAATCGTTCACCAACAGGATGAATCTTAGTCGAAAGCAGTTCTTTGTATTTTGTATGAGAGCTTATCCTTTTACAAGTGTTCTTATCATCGAGAATACATGCCTTTTCCCCCCTCCTTCTTTCTATTTATATGGGATATTTTCTAAGAACCCTAAAGTACAAACAGAAAGAATATTCAACGGAATATTCCCTCCGTGGATCCCAATATAAAACTAGCCGTTATTTCTAACTCTGTTGCTCGACCTCGGCCACGACCAGCTGTCGAGCTACTCGGCGTATGAGGTAACTGACTGACCATGACCACGCTATACTTAACGATTTTCAGGTCACTCTTCTCACCCAAATTTGCACGACTTAATCCTTAGTCTGATTTTGACCCATACATATATTAGTAGTATAATTTAACGTAATATTATTTTCTTTAGAAAAACAAAGAGGGAGAGAGTGGAAATGGAGTAGTGGCGACTGGATTGAGGGTTGATGTGAAATGATGCAAGTGAGATGACATGTGATGTGACACACACAATATATATATATATATATATATATATATATATATATATATATATATGGTGGGGACCGGCGAAGCTATTATAAGGAGGTGGTTACTACTTGGGCGGGGTCCACCTAAACATATAGGGGGGATATTATGTCACATGCATGTGCATAAGTGGTCTTCTTCAGTCATACTCATGCATTTGTTGTGTCCCTTCCCTGCCTCTCTACTCTCTACTCTCTACTCTACTTCTTCATTAAGCCCCCACAAATCCTCCATTTTCTTCTTTTGTTATTATATACTCCTACTTAGGAAGTTAGAAAAATTTTTTTCGTATTTTTTTGTTATATGAATATTATTTTAATCTTGCATTATTAAAGTTATAGATAAAATTTTGATAAATGATTATATGTTTACTAAAATTAAAAAAAAATATTCTATGTAATTTTAGATTATCGAAATACCACTTTAAATTCGAAAAATATATAATAAATCTTGACAAGAACAAAGAGGATCTATTATCTAAAGTAAATAAAAATGAATACACTTTATAGTTCTATTAAATATTATATCGCATGAGAGGATCTCAAATATTTTCAGATATTTTAAAATAAAATTCTATATAAAAAATTATATATTTATATGTCGGTGTGGTTCGATTTTTTTTACTCAATACCAAGCCAAACCAAACCAAACCAAAACCTACTCGGATTTTTTAATCGGTTTAGTTTGACTTTTCGGTGTGGTGCGGTTTTCCGATTCAGTTTGTACACCCATTATATATATTTCGAAAACATGGAATATGATACTTCTTTTTTTTACTTTTACTTGTCCACTATAGTAGATCAAAAGAAGGATAAAAAGAAAATTCTTGTTTTATCCAAATCATTAACTACTCATTTTCCAAGACTAATGAAAATTCTATTATTATTATTATGTGTAAAATTATAAAATACATACTTATTTAACTTTTTTTTAGGGAATGCACAACTAAAAGAAGGAAGGGAATAGCTCGTAATCTAACTAAATTCTCCATTCTGCTTTTACATAGAGTTATGTGATATTCTCTTTTCTAAGTTGGGTTGTAAATGATGTTATAATGTGGTTTGAACATTTCAGACAAATTATGAAGTAATATAAAGAAGCAGTTCAAGAAAGAAGAGAAAGAAAAAATTCTTAAATTGACAGTTAATCAAGAGGGATAATATATAATTACCCTTATACTTTACTCACATGGAGTATTTACTTAAAAGACAAAACAGAAAATTGTAAGCCAAAGAGAATCAGAAGAAGTCACTCGGTTTTCCAACCTTGATGTTCTGCTCTGCTAGAAATCCGACTATAGCATTCTTTTGCCAACCTTTGAAACTCCTGAATCCACACACAAAGAGCTAACTAAGATCAGGCATTTCAGGCATAAGCACTCCACACTACTGATAAAAGTATATTTTGTGATGCATTATTCGAAAGAAAACTAACTTGTTATCGATATGCGCTACTACTTCTCCGTGAGGAAAAGCTGCTCTACTAGTGTCAAAAGCAACTCTAATTGCTTGTCTCCAGGTTCCACCCACCTCCAAATTCGCCTGGTCTTTGGTTCGTCCAGGGTCTTCCATCGGTAGCGAATATCCAGCAAGGAGGTGTCCAACCCAAACTCCATCTTTCCTGCATTATTCACATAATCACAATAACATAAACTGAAATAAGCTACCTATGAATCTTCAGCTAGAACCCAACCAAGGAAGACGATTAAGTCTACATTTCAATAATCACTGCAAACCGTACAAGGACAAGACTCAAGCTCGTAGCAGCTACCTTCCTCTCTTTTCTTCCAATGACGGGAAGACACAAGCAATTCCAACTAGAGCTACCCTTTACTTTCCACTTGTGCTGAATACATACAACAGAAAAAATTTCTCGAATATTACTGGAACTGTAATGTTCCTCAAAGAATCCTCCAGATTTGATAATACAGATGTTTTTTATACATAAGGGGAAGGGGAAGAGGAAAGACACTTTCCACAGTCAATAATTAGAGTTCCATATGAGTGAACTGCTTCATTGATGCCATGATTAAAGTTCTCACCACCCCATATGTCTGTTTATTTTGCATTACTTTTGAATAACTGTTTCAGGTGGCAGAGGAACTCACCGAACTATATCCATATGCCGTGGTACGTAATGCCCCCCACCAATTCCTAGGAGGATCTTTTGCTGACTGCCGCTTCTGTATCTTATTGAAAGTAAATATTAATGATTGGAGAAAGGTCAGAAATTAATATCATAATCAAGCGAGAACAGCGGATCATATCCTATGTTCTTTTTTCCCCTGTTGAAGAAATCAATGATAATTTTTTCAGGGGCTATCTTTGTTTAAGCTGAAAACTATTTTAGCCATGAGAACATATTGCATTGCTAAACAGGAAAAGCAGATGAAAGCTACACAAGTTTTTTTGGAGACAGGTGAACCTCTAGCCTAAAAAATGTTCATGATTTAGGACTTTGTAAAAAAAAAAAAGCAGGAGCAAGGTATAAGTATAAATAGCCACAGTACAGAATAACCAAGATAAAAGTAATTTCCATGTACCTGCTCCAATCCCCCACTGCAGCTCCTCCGTTGAGCCCCAGTCCTTCCCAAACTAACTGCAAACACCACAGTCGAGGGAAGGTTAAGAGATATCCAACAAAGAGGGAAGAATTCTAATATTATTTTAGAAAAAGAGAATTAAAAATATTCCTCTGATTTCTTTTAGTCCAAAATTGTAATGAATGCAGCGCTAAAGGGGTCAATTGGCCTGGCAGATGCCAATGCATGATTCAGCATAACAACAAGATTTGGGGGTCTGCTAACAATAGAAAGTTTGAAACAGATGAGAAACTAAATAAATATTGCAAAAGAGTTTGTGGCATAAAAGGCTACCCAACTAAGGCAATGGCTTGTGCGGCATCTTGTCTCTTCCAGTATTCCTCTGTGCTACCTACACAGTACACAATAAACAGCTTTCAATTGATTAGATAGAAACATGGCCATTTATCTTTGTCATTAGATGAGGTATATCACTCTAACGATGAAAGAAAATACACAATCTTTGTTTTTCGATAAGGAGAAAAAACTTTATATTATTATATTATTACAGAGGGTCAAATGAAATTTATGACAGCATGACAGGTAAAAGAAAGTATACCAATCTCTACAAACATTGTGGGTGCATTAGTTAAAGGTCCATGATGTGTAGCTTCCAATGTGACCTACACCACGAAATAGATATACTATAAAGGTTCGCACATGGAGATGCTTACGCTACAAAGTAGATAAAATTAGAAAATATCAAAAGGATTGCACTTGGTACTGAAAGCGAAATCCATGCTGCTAGGAAAAAATCAATTCTAAGTTCGGATCCAGTATCAACACATAATCATTAAAGACAGTATCAACGATCAGCAGTCGAATATAGGAACTGTATATACTGATGATCTCTTTGCAATTGATAAAATTTCATGTTTTCAACTTCGTCCATTTGTCATACTAATGTTTGTATACTTTAGTCTTTTAAGACAATCCTTTTTGACGAGTGATTACCTCACAAAATATTTACATGAAAAAGTGTCACCTTTCATCGCTATTACATTAGTTTTATATTTATAAATATCGAAGTGTACAATTTTATATGTATACTTGTACTGCTAAAAAATTGACTAATATTTATTTTATTTGTTACTACTCCCTTTGCCCCATGTTTAATATCTTACTTCAGCGCTAGGTGGAGTCCAGGAGTACTAAGAATGGTCAACTACTTGATATCACTCGAAAAGGGGAAACTGTGGTTTTACATCAAGCAAACATGGAAGTTATCAAACCCGTTAATTTTGCAATTCTATAAATGCCAATCATGACAAAACAAACCCAGGAGTTAACAGAGGAGAACAAACAGTTTGACTAGTTTCCTCTTACCACAAACAGCACATTTAAAAGCAGTTTGTAATAAAATAACCGCCAACTATTAACTACTGAAAATTAAACTAGAAACAGTCTACTCTCCAGGGAGAAGTTTTGAACCGCAACAGCTATTTTTTATCTCTTTTTGAAAATTCAGAAATAGTAAGCGATTCCATAAGGTATTTCTGAAGTAAGTTATTTATCTTATTGTGTAATTATTAATCAAGGATTTCTCATATAGCTAGAACGACCCTCACAAATTGTCAATACTAATTTGTTAGAAATTAATTGGATTGAGGATATGGCGTCATCATTCGCTGGAATTGAGATATCTGCGAGGTCGGTATCGGTTAAATAAATTGTTGGAATTTCTAAAGCAATACACTCTTGCAGGAGCCGTATATTCTTCGAGTTATTTAGCGATGATTACAATATCAGGTACCCCTGTCATATTTAATCCTGCCCAGATACGCGAGATAACTGTCTTTTTAACATAGTTGCATCTCTTTTTGGGAGACGGTTGAGTCTCCCTGTTTTTAGTTCCATTCTCAAGTCTTTGAACTACTAAGATGAACATGTTCACAGGAAATTAATTCAGAAGTGCAATAAACCAAATGAATCTACGGTACACACCCCAACATTGAGTCAAAACCAAACACACAAAATTGCGAAGTTCAATAAAAGAAATCTGTTATGAGCTTATTGAAGTAGCAAATGCAGTTAAACAGCGATATTACCTCGAATTCAGGAGTTAGATTCTGTGAGTCGGCAATAGATTTCAACAGTCTAAACCACGGCCCAATACGTGGATTAGGTGGTGCAGCCCAGGCAGGCTTCCCCCCTACTGGTGGTTGCTCCCCTTCTTTTAGGTGAGGCACACCTAATTTTTTTCATCACAACACAAGTAACATAAATTGAAAACTTCAACGTTATGGTAAGGTAAGTCCTTCAACTCCACAAATCCAATGAAACTAAACCATGTACAGCAGAAACCATATTCTACCTATTGGGTGAACAGTGAGTGCAGGACGATTAGATGCAGCAGTGTGCTTGCTAAGAAAGATAACCTCATCAACCGTCTCGTCCGTTGCCTCTTCCCAATGCTTGTCCAAGTAGTCCTCTCTCACAATGCTTCTATCGTGTTTCAATAACCTTACATCTTGATTCACAAAACTTGGCATACCCTAAGTTTATTCAATAACAAAAAGAAAAAGATCACAGCTTTATCAGTTCAAGCATTTGTTAAAACTCTCCTCCCACTCCATGTAGTTTCAGACCTGAAACCATACTCTTTAAATTTTTAATACGTTTGAATTAGGGAAAGTAGGATATATGATATCTGCGCTTGAATTTCTAAAATGGAAACAAAACAAAGATAAATTTATAATGCACCCCTTTATTATCACAAAGGGCCGTCCGGTGCACTAAGCTCCCGCTATGGGAAGGTACAGACCAAAGGGTCGAGTATACGCAGCCTTAACCTGCATTTATACAAGAGGTTGTTTCCACAACTCGAACCGGCCAAAGGGTCGAGTATACGCAGCCTTAACCTGCATTTATACAAGAGGTTGTTTCCACAACTCGAACCGGTGACCTCGTGGTCACATGACAGCAATTTTACCATTTACTTTATTATCACAACCAGTGTAAAATTAGTCAAACTATATATGCATATTCTGAGCAGTGTAGAATTGATATATCAAAACCCCCAATAATTTAAATGATTAATTGTTTTTAAAAGGGGCTAATTTTAATAAAAGGGAAAGAGGGGGAAATGATAACCAGTAAACAAGAAAGAGGTAGAATTAGAAACCTGAATAGGAGGACCAGGATGCCAACCAGGCATGGCTAAAAGGGCGGAAGCAGGGCCAATGGAAGCCGGGTCAATGGTGGTAGCCACTATTAACGTCACCATCCTTTTGCAATGGTTTCTTCTAAAACCTGAAGAAGATATTCTATGCGGATGAAGGAAAATGCTGCTTCTTGACAGTAGACGTAAAAACCCAATCTTGGTCATTCCATTCACTCTTTTAACCAAATCTAAAATAAGTTTTGATACTCGGAGGGCTGTACTTGTTATCGCTTCTGTGTTAAAACTCAGAAAATCAGAAGAACTGTTAGAAGAAACAGAAAATATATATAAACGATAAATAATATTCCGAGTCCACAATTTTCTTGTGTGTCCTTAAGGAATTTTAACCCCCTCACAAGTTGCCAAGGTAATGGATTAAATCCTCCCAGGATAAAACGGAATGACCTTCCTGCAACAGTGGCAATACCAACTGCAGGATACCAACAAACTCAAAGAACGGAGCAAGATCACACTTACGAAGTTGAGAGAGAGAGAGACTGCGAAGTAGAANTGTTATCGCTTCTGTGTTAAAACTCAGAAAATCAGAAGAACTGTTAGAAGAAACAGAAAATATATATAAACGATAAATAATATTCCGAGTCCACAATTTTCTTGTGTGTCCTTAAGGAATTTTAACCCCTCACAAGTTGTCAAGGTAATGGATTAAGTCCTCCCAGGATAAAACGGAATGACCTTCCTGCAACAGTGGCAATACCAACTGCAGGATACCAACAAACTCAAAGAACGGAGCAAGATCACACTTACGAAGTTGAGAGAGAGAGAGACTGCGAAGTAGAATGCAGTATTCAGAAATGTATATTCGTTTTTCAGTGTCTGGAAATTAAGCCATGCCTCAGAATTTATAGGCAACTATAGGCAAA
>ML435948.1:0-20772 GCA_005239525.1 Nicotiana knightiana | reverse complement strand
CTCCACCACCCACCACCTACCCCCAACCCCACCTCCCACCCTACCCTACTCCCGACCCACCACTTCCACCCTAAATAAAAATATTATTAAGAGTACTTTCTTTTCATGTTGTAAATATAATACTTTCTTTTTCATTTCAACAAAATGAGTATTTTCTTTTCATGATGTATTAAAAGTATTTTCTTTCATTTCAACAAATGAGTACTTTCTTTTCATGTTGTAGAAATAGTACTTTCTTTTTCAACCAGAAAAAGAAAATTTTCTTTTTAGTTATGTAGCACAAATTTTAACGTTGTTTTTACGTGAAAAAAGTAAAGCATCACATTAGTTCCTTTGGGCTTGTGTGATTTTTTAAAGAATAATTAAAGTCTTGAAGAAATTAGAATCCTGAAAACGTTGGGTATTTGGGTTGGGGGGGAGGGAGGGAGGGAGAGCACGAGAAATATGGAGATTTGGGGGAAGAAGGTGGGAAGAGTAGCATAAAAAATTATTCTCCTAAAAAGTATTTTTTATTCTCTAACCAAACACTGGAAAATATTTTCTGAAAAAAAAATTTCACCCACCAACCAAACAAGGGAAAATAAGTGATAAAACCATTCATTTTCCAGGAATACATTTTCCATGGAAAAAAATTTCCTTCACACCAAACACACCCTTCAACTAAAAAACTCAAATTTTGCCAACTTTCACATAATGCCCTCGGGTTACCCCGGACTCCGACCAAACGTGCGTACAAGTCCAAAAAAATCATACGAACCTACCGAAATTGTCAAAACACCGATCCGAAATCGTTTACCAAAAATTTTGACTATAGTCAACTCTAACCTCATTTTAAGTCAAAAATCACATTTTCTTCAAAATTTCACATAAAAGCTTTCCGAAAAGCAACACAGACAATGCATGCAAATCAATAAGCATTAAATGAAGCTGTGAGAGTTCTCGAAACAGGAAAATTATGACTAGTACTCAAAATGACCTATCGGATCGTCATATTCTCCACCTCTTAAAGAAATGTTCCTCCTCAAACGGACATAGAAAAGTACTTGGACTAGTAAAAAGGTGGGGGTATCTACTCCGCATATCGGACTCGGACTCCCACGCAACCTCCTCAATCGACTGACCTCTCTATTGCACTTTCACAGAAGGAAACTTCTTGGATCTCAACTTACAAACCTACCGGTCTAGAATAGTTATTGGCTCTTTCTCATAGGCCAAATTTTCATCAAGTTGCACTGTGCTAAAGTCCAACACATGTGATCTATCCTCATGGTACTTCCAAAGTATGGAAACGTGAAATACCGGATGTACCGCTACTAGGCTAAGAGGCAATGCAAGCTTTTAAGGATACTCCCCAACTCTCTCCAAGATCTTGAACGTGCGAATAAACCTCAGGTTCAACTTGCCCTTCTTCCCAAACAGCATCACGCCCTTCATAGGCGATACTCGGAGAAGAACCTTCTCACCCACCATGTAAGCCACATCTCGAACCTTCCTATCCGCATAACTTGTTTGCCAGGACTAAGCTGTACGAAGTCGCTCATGAATCACCTTAACCTTCTCCATAGGATCACATACCAAATCAGTGCCCAACAATCTAGCCTCACCAGGCTCAAACCAACCAATTGGCGAACGGCATTGCCTCTCATATAAGGCCTCGTACGGAGCCATCTGGATGCTCGACTGATAGCTATTATTGTAGATGAACTCCGCTAGAGGTAAAAACCGGTCCCACTGACCCCCAAAATCCATAGAACATGCCAGCAACAAGTTCTCCAATATCTGAATAGTGCGCTGGGACTGCCCTTCCGTCTAAGGATGAAACGCGACACTAAGCTTGACCCGCGTGCCCAACTCATGTTGCACGACTCTCCAAAATTGTGATGTGAACTACGTGTCTCAGTCATAAATGATGGAAATGGACACGTCGTGCAGGGGAATAATCTCCTGGATGTATATTTGAGCCAACCATTCTGAGAACTAGGAATTCATCACCGGAATGAAGCGTGCAGACTTAGTCAACCGGTCCATAATAACCTAGACTGCGTCATGTTTCCTTAAGGTCTGCGGTAAGCCTACCAAAAAATCCATAGTGATGCGCTCCCACTTCCACTCCGGTATCTCCAATCTCTGAGTCAACCCACCCGGTTTCTAATGCTCATACTTCACTTGTTGACAATTCAAACACCGAGAGACATAACTGACACTATCTTTCTTCATCCTCTACCACCAATAGTATTATTTCAAGTCACGGTACATCTTCATGACACCTGGGTGAATGGAATAGGGCGAACTCTGAGCCTCCTCAAGGATCAACTCTTTCAACCCATCAACATTCGGAACACAAATCCGGCATTGAAGCCATATAACACCATCATCCCCAATCATAACCTCCTTAGCACCACCCCGTTGCACCGTGTCTTTCATCACCAACAAGTGAAGATCATCAAACTCGTGAGCCTTGATACGCTCCAACAACGAAGACTGGGCCACAATACAAGCAAGAACCTGACTAGGATCCGAAACAACCAATCTCACAAACCAGTTGGCCAAAACCTGAACATCCATGGCTAGTGGCCTCTCCTCCACCGGTAGATATGCCAAACTTCCCATGCTCTCTGTCTTCCTACTCAATGCATCGGCCACTAACTGTGATGATAAAATATGGTGACATCATAGTCTTTCAGCAACTCTAACCATTTCTGTCATCGCAAACAAAGGTCCTTCTTGAACAGGTATTGGAGACTCCGATGGTCGGTATAGACCTCACATAGAACATCGTACAGATAGTGTCTCCAAATCTTCAATGTAAGAAAAATGGCTACCAACTCTAAATACGTGATGCATCATAATACACAGTGTAAGATCCCAAATCTGTAGGCAACACCAACACGGGGCTTATAGTCAGTGCAGTCTTGAGCTTTTGAAAGCTCAGCTCACACTCGTCGGACCATCTGAAAAGAGCGCCCTTCTGGGTCAGCCTGGTCAATAGGGCTGAGATAGATGAAAACCCCTCCATGAACCGGCGATAATAACCCGCTAAACCCAAGAAGCTCCGAATCTCTGTAGCTGAAGTAGGTCTAGGTCAGTTCTGAACTGCCTCAATCTTCTTAGGTTCCACCTTCATGGCCTCAAAAGATACAACATGGCCCAAAAAGGCAATCGCGTCCAACCAGAATTCACACTTTGAAAACTTGGCATATAACTGACGATCCCTCAAAGTCTGAAGTACGATCCGCAAATGCTGCTCATGCTCCTCTCGACTGCGAGAGTAAACCAAAATATCATCAATTAAAACAAATCACAAAGGAATCCAGATAAGTCTTGAACACCATATTCATCAAATCCATAAAGGTTGTTGGGGCATTAGTCAAGCCAAATGACATAACCAAGAACTCGTAGTAACCATACCGAGTCCGAAAAGTTGTCTTAGGGACATCTGATGCTCTAATCTTCACCTGATGGTAGCCAGACCTCAAACCAATGTTGAAAAACACCTTGGCACCATGAAGATGGTCAAATAAGTCATCAATCCTCGACAATAGATACTTGTTCTTAATAGTGACCTTGTTCAACCGCCGATAATCTATACACATCTGCATCGGTCTGTCTTTTTTCTTCACAAATAACATAGTACACCCCAAGGCGAGACACTAGGCCTAATGAATCCCTTATCAAACAAATCTTGAAATTGTTAATTCAATTCTTTCAAATCAACTGGAGCCATACGGTATGGTGGAATAGGAATGGGCTAAGTGCCCAGAACCAAGTTAATGTAAAAGTCGATATCTCTATCGGGTGGAATACCCGACAAGTCTGTAGGAAACACCTATGGGAACTCACGCACAATTGGAACCGCATCCATGGAAGGAACCTCCGCACTAGGATCACGGATATAGGCCAAATACGCCAGACACCCCTTCTCGATCATACTCCGAACCTTCATATATGAAACCACCCTACTAGTAGAATGACCATGGGTCCCTCTCCACTCCAATCTAGGCAACCCTGGCATAGTTAAAGTCACAGTCTTGGAATGACAATCCAAGTTAGCATGATATGGGAACAACCAGCCCATGCCAAGAATAACATCAAAATCCACCATATCCAACAACAGAAGATCGACTATGGTGTCATAACCATGAAATGTAACAGCACAAGACCTATACACCCGATCAACTAGACACAAGAATAGGAATATCAAGAGAATCACGAGGCATACTCAAATGCTAAGAAAAATATGAAGACACATAATAGGTAGAACTCGTATCAAATAACATGGAAGCATCTCTACGACAAACCGAGATAGTACCTATAATAACCACATCAAATGACTCTTCCTCAGGTCTAGCTGGGAACGCATAACAACGGGGTTGAGCCCCACCAATCTGACCTCCACCTCTCGGACGGCCTCTCATTGACTGGACTCCAACTCTAATAACCTAACCACTACCTAGGGCTGCCTGAATCCCACCTCTAGCTGGCTAAGCGGGCGGTGGAGAAACCGGTGTTGAAACTATGTCATGAGTACCCTGCTATGGCATGTTGCTCGGTGACCTGGGAAAAAAACTCGCTACGTGCGTTGGATCTCAACAAGTATAACAAGCCCTCGGATGATGTGACTGTTGGCCCTGGACCTGACCATGTTGACCTGAATAACCACCTCGATAACTCTGAATCAGAAGTGCACTAACTGGATGCGCTATAACCTGCTGAGGATGAGACTCATAAGAACCATAACTGCCCGAAGCACCGTGATACCTGAAGCGTTGACTGAATCGACCTGGTGGGATGACCTCTACCAAGTGAACACCTACCTCTAGATGAAGCACCATTGAAACCACTGAAATGACGAGGCCTCTTCTCAGATGACGCCTCTCTACCCTGACTATGAATTCTCTCGATCCACCTAGCACACTCTAAAACCCGAGTGAAGGAAATATCATCCTTAGTCTCTCTGGCCATCTACAACCTGATATCGTGAGTGAGGCCATCTATAATCTCTTCACCCTCTCCCTCTCAATAGTGATCACGATAGCTTCATGGCGTGATAGGTCCACATATCTAGTCTCATACTAGGTAACCGGCATTCTACCTTGTTGTAGGCGCTCAAACTGGTTGCGTGGATCCTCCCTCTAATTGAAGGGTATAAACTTCTCCAAAAATAGCTATGAGAACTGAGCCGAAGTGAGAGGAGGTGAACCTGCTGGTCTGCTTGAACATACTCCTGCCACCATCTCTTGGCAGAACCAGTCATCTGAAACGCTGTGAAGTCAACTCCATTGGACTCCACTATACCCATGTTGCGCAATACCTCATGGTAACGGTCCAAGAAATCATATGGGTCCTCAGAATGTTTACCACCAAAACGAATAGAATTAACTTGGTGAACCGATCTAACTTCTTCAGTCCCTCAGACGACATCGTGGATCCCTCCCCGAACTATGTGGCAATAACAGGTTGAACTGCTCTAATTGCTGGAACTGCCAGAGTCTGATACCCATGAGCCATTTATCTAGTGTGTTAGTAGCGGTTTGGGCTCCTCCCTCAGCCTGAGCGACAACTTGGTCTACAGAAAATACACAGGCTTGGGCCACGCTCACCATGAGACCGACCACACGGACTAGGGTGTCCTGATGTACTGGGTAGCAATGAACCCCAATGAGACCTGAGCTGGTCCAACTGGCGCAGTCTGAGCAAGGACCTCCTCCTCCTGCTCGATATGAGGCTTTGCAATAAGTGTTGTTGCACGTGCTCTAGGCTAAGCTCTACCTTTGGCTCTAGCTTTATCTCATCCCCGGCCTCTACCCCTAGTAATAGTTGCTGCCTGGGGCTCCATTCCCATATCAGTTGTGGATGTTGTACGTGTCCTCACCATATGTGAGAGAACAAGAATAGTATGATTCAAACTTAATGATAGAATAAATTCGCGCGATAGAGAAAGAAAGAAGTGAAATTTTCCTAAAGCCTCTAGAAGATACGTATAGACGTCTCTGTACCGATCCTCAAGACTCTACTAAGTTTGCTCATGACTTATGAGACCTATGCAACCTAGTTCTCTGATACCAATTTGTCACGACCCGAGATCCCAATCACAGGGCCGTGATGGCGCCTGAAATCCACTTGCTAGGCAAGCCAATGTTAGTTAGAGAATAAATCAAATTTTAACATTTTAAAAGTAGAATATTAATAATAAATGATTGAAATGCTCTGAATACATGAAGCAACTCCATAAATAATGCAGTATATATTGATCTCAGTAATCTAGAGTCACAAGTACATGTGCGACAAGAATACTACAAATATTGTCTGAAACAAAGTACAATTGCTCGAAACAATGTAAACAATAAACTAAATGAGGAAGGGAACTTCAGGGACTACGAACACCGTGTAACTCTACCTCGAGTTTCCTGAATAGATATGACCCGAGTAAGCTTCCGCTAGACACCACTAGAGCCAACACCAAAATCTACACAACAAGTGCAGAAGTGTAGTATGAGTACAACCAACCCAATGTACTCAGTAAGTGTCGAGACTAATCCCGACAAGATAATGACGAGGCTAAGACAAGACACCTACTAAAAACCTGTGCAGATATATATGGAAAGCAAAGTAAATAACAAGTAAAGCATCAAAAGTAATAACGAGGTAGGAACACATATAAAGGGGCAACAATCGGAATAATAAGCAATGATTCACCAAGTAAGTCTCTTTCTGAAATAAACAACAAGTATGCGGAGTTAAAGTCGTAATTAAGGTATCAAGTAAAATGATGAAGTCAACTCTCATCCTCACCTAAAACATGAATAAAGCATGTGCACGACATCATCCTTCGTGCTTTTACCTTCTTCCTCACATGATAACGATAATAACAAGCTATTGCACGGCATCACCCTTCGTGCTTTTACTCTCTTCCTCACAATATAATATAAATACAATTGCACGGCATCAACCTTCATGCTTTAACATCATGTTCACTCAAACAAAAATATCAATATGCAAACAATGCACGGCAACACTCTTCATGCTTTTCAATCTTCCTCATTAAGTAATTACAACAATACAATACCAAGCAATGTGGGAAGCAATTCAATACGAATAATGACATTTGAATACGACTCATCATGCGAGGTTATTTCAACATTAGTATCAACAACCAACCAACAACTTCCACATTCTTATCACCCAATAACACAACATTCTCAATATATGAAATAAAATGTAAGTGAACAATCAAAGAGTTAACAATCTATCTAAGGCATGAAAGACTTAATACACGGAATAACATGGTACAAGTAAGGCAAATTCCACCTACATGCTTATCCCATGTCCCCGCGCATATACACTTCTCCCCTTATATATACGCCGCCCCTAACACTTAATTCACATAACAAATAGACTCAATTCTATCTTATTTTCCTCGAGTCAAAGTTAACCAAGACACTTACCTCTTTCCACAACCAAATCAACAATCAATCACGGGCTTGCCTTTCCAACAAGACTCCAGATCAACCAAATCTAGCCAATTAACAATCCAAAATAAGCTTTAGAAACTATCCACGAAGGAAAAAAGTTCAATTTTGATCATTTTTTAAAGTAAAAAAAAGTCAACCCCGAGCTCGCCTGGTCGAAATCCGAAATTCGGACCAAACCCGATTACCCATTCACCCCTAGCCCAGTTATGTGATTTATTTCAAAACCCGGCCTCAATTTGAGGTTTAAATCTCAATTTTATAAAATTCCTAAATTCTACCCAAAACCCCTAATTTGTACCATGCTTACCAATGAATTTGGGAAGAAGAAGCTCATCAAAAATCGCATCTAGGGAGCTTAGGATTGAAAAAGGGTGTAAAATGAGCTAAGTCCCGATTTTTCAATCTTTTACCCTATTGTAAATGTCGTTATTGCGAACTCTTATATAACCCTCGCATTATAAAGCTCGCCGCCATAACCCTCGCATTATAAAGCTCGCCGCCATCGCAAATGCGGTGCATGGTTCGCATTTGCGAAGCAGTCCAAAACATCTCAATCATCGCAAAAGCGACAACTAGCTCGCAAATGTGGTACCATCTCAGTCCGCAAATGCGAACATTTTATGGCAAAAGCGATACCCAACCCCAATTCCCATTTTGCAAATGCGTGTGGTCACTTGCAAAAGCGAGGCTCGCATTTGCGAGCAGTACCTCGCAAATGCGAGATCTGCAAGTTGGCACCAGTATCAGCTGTGTATCAGTTGTTCCAAAAACCATTCAAACTCATCTGAAACCCACCCGAAACCCACCCGAGTCCCTCAGGCTCCAAACCAAACATGCACACAAGTGAATTAACATCCGACAAACTTGCTTGATACCTCAAATCATCACAATAACATCAAATAACAAGAATCGATCATCAAAACTCAAGATTTCAACTTTAAAACTCGCTTTTTGCCAATTTTTACATAATGCGTCGAAATGCGTTTGAGTCACCCCGCACCCAACCAAACGTGCGTACAAGTCCAAAAATATCATACTAACCTATCGAAATCATCAAAACCGATCCGAGATCGCTCACCAAAAATATCGACCATGGTCAACTCTAGCCTCATTTTATGTCAAAAATCATATTTTTTTCAAAATTTAACATAAAAGCTTTTCGAAACGCGAACAGACCAAGCACGTAAATCAATAAGCATTAAATGAAGCAATGACAGTTCTCAAAACACGAAAATTAGGTCTAGTACTCAAGACGACTTATCGGATCAACACATTTAGTATGTTTTACAGGTATACACAATGGAATACTGTGAAATTTATTATGAAATATAAATCAACAATGACATCTTAACTTTGAAAAAATTAAAAATTATAACTATTTTGAACAATATTATCAAACTACATATTTTACCTCCCTAAAAGTAAATACTCAATAAATTTTATCATATTGTAATTTAAAATATTACTCATTCATGAGTAAATGCAAAGCTATTTTAAATAACAAAATAATAAATGTATGATAATTTTAGGAGACAGTGAACTAAGACATGAAGATCTAGCAGGTAAAGATATAAATTTTGGTTATCTATTTTCAGAAGAAATATTCAAATGATATTCACCCTCACGATGTTCTCAATTAGTAAATATTTAATGTTGTGGTTGGTTATTTGAATTATTCACAATTTTCGTATTCCTATATATGAAAAGAACTTTCATCATTCATTTGTAAGTAATTTTGAAAGTTAAATTAATGAATTCATTTGTAAGTCTTTTAGAACACAGAGTCAAATCGAATTGGCAAGCTTTGGCTATAAACCTTTCCAGTTGTGCGGGTACAAAAATCATTACCATTATTTTGTTGTTTTTTTTTGGGTTAAATTGTACAATTGTTCCAAGTTACTAAACAGCCATGAAGTCATGGTGCATTGGTAAGATTCACTTGCAACCATCTCCTGCATGTATTATTAAATTACTTTAACTCATGCATAATTGGTATAACTTACTCGAGAACCTTCCTGACATTATCATTAAACTGCCTTCAAATGTTGATAAATTAGCAAGACTTACTAGCAAACCTTTCCAACCTATCTTATTGAATTACTATAAAATGCGGATCATCAAAATATAACACATTGTGACAAAACACATCTATCATTTTCTCAGACCTTCACCAACATTATAATACATCACAGAAGCAATTAAACATGTAAGCTGCATACAAAGCTACAACCACAAAAGAGAAAAAACTACATATCAGAACCATCAATTCACATGCAAGTCATGACAAACCGGTATAACTCATGTTATATTTGATTACGTGTCATGTTCAATTACCCGCAAATCATTTCGTAAAATTCAAAATTGTGACCTGCAAGTCATGACATTCGTTGTTTAAGATACATGTTAAAAATTAGTTGATTCATATGAAACCATATTTTAAATGAACAGTTTGAATACATGTTAGTCTCGAGCAGATTGGATGAGTCAAAGAATTTTCGGTAATCTGCCATCGCATTGTTCGACGCAATTTAGCATAAATATCTCAATTATTATTGTTGTTGCTGGTCCTCTAAAGACCAGAGTCTCTTCCTTTTCCATCTAACAAGGCGTTCTTAATTTTGTTCTCCAAAGGCAGGAGGATCACACCATTACTGGATTATTCAAAGCTATGACGAGCTATTGTATAATTATCTATGAAGGTCATAGGATCTTCCCTTTGATTTGGAAGCTTCTTAATTTAGAAGCTCTAACAAACAAAATCTTCATAGGCGTGTATTCATTAGCTGACTTGACCAACTAGACAGAATATTAACATCACATCTTTAGTTTCCTTTTTTTCCAGTTAAGCAAGAATTACAAGGTCAGAGCCCCAGCAGCACAAAGAAATAAGCGACTTGCTAAACATCAGTCATGTAAAATAATGCTCTATGGACATGAGCTACAACGGCGTAAGAAAAGTAAGAATAACCAGAACACGAGGACGGCTCAATGTCTCTGTGTTACAGACGGCAGAGGGCTGATGGTTGGCAAAGGACAAATACACTGCAGAAAACAAGCTATAATTGGTGCGTATAATGTGGGATAGGAATTGGAGCATGAAAATAGAGATCAGACGCTAAAAGCACAAAAGCATATAACATTTCATCCAAATGAGTCTCATGAGACGAGTGGAAATTGAAATAATTGAAACAAGGAAAAATGGTAAAAACTACCCTCCCCTCTACTATGTGAAAATGATCATTTACGCCCTCTGTTATACTTCCGACCCACCATTGCCCCCGACTTCACAAAAATAGTACAAAAATACCCTCCTCTGTTAGGGCCCTCCACCATGCACAACACCATCCCATGTGGCTTGATATCTCCCAAAGGTAGCCGCAACACGGCATGCCACCTCACCACCCCAACCATTTACCCCCTTCCCCATTTCTTCTACCACCACCACCTCCCCCTCCGGCAAAAATGAATATGCCATCTAAATCCTAATATAACTTCCAACAATTAAAACAAAAGAGTGAACCAAACCCAATTGAAATTTGCAAAATTTACCAGTTGCATTTGCCAAGCAGTATATCAAGCCTTGAAAACCCAAAATCTGCAGAATTTAGATTGAAACTAAAAATAGTTGAATCAAAGAGAAAACAAATAAAATATATAAATCGATTACTCTGTAAATGTAAATAAAAGAGAGACCTTTTTATTAGAACGGGTCATTAGACAAATGCCCACATTTGTTCTGTAATTTTCGGGTGGGTTCTCCATGGTTGGCGCTGTAATAGTACTGAAGCAAAAGAAGCAATTTTGTAGCAAATCGTTCAAGTAAGAACTTATCTTTACTTGGCTTATTTGGTTGTGGTTGATTGGGATAACTGCCATAGCTCGTTGAGGGGTCGTTTGGTAGGATGTATTAGGGAAATAATATATATATATATTAGCTTTGGTATTATTAATCTCTTGTATGGTGGTAGTGTTTTTCAGCCTATGTTTAACTAATATATGTATTAATTATACACCCTTTTCAGTGTTATTCTTATACATAGCAAACCATGGCATTAGCAATACCATGATTTATAATACATGGATAAGCATATATAAAGATAAATTGCCCTTTCAAAACCTTTGATACATATCAAACCAAACAAACAATAAAGATATAATTCCAGCATAACTAATCTCAGTATAACTAATGACAACATAACTTATCCCAACATTACGAATACGCCCTATTCAATATTATTCTTATACACCCTACCAAACGACCCCTAAAGGTTTTACTTCGGGTGGTTGTTAATTGCTTAAAGGTTGAAGTAAAGATCAGTTCTTCCATTACTTGCCATAAGTAAGATGAAACACTAAATAAGGGGGTGATGGTGGATGTGGTTGGGTGACGGGGGAGATGGTGGTGGAAGAAGTGGGGAGGTTAGGGTAGTGAAGTGGCAATGCCACATGGAGTCCACCTCAACGAAATGTCAGGCCGCATGGGAAGATGTTGTCCATGGTGAGGTTGCCTAACGGAGGAAGGGTAACTTTGCACTAGTTTTATAACGTTGGGGACAATGATGAGCCGAAAGTATAACAGAAGGCATATATAATCCTTTTCGCATAGTAGAAGGGTATTTTTGACCCTTTTCCATTGAAACAATAAAGAGAAAAGGGCACCACATGCATCTTCCATTAACAACTCTAAAACCAGCCCTCATGAATACTCAAATCCAGTCTTATCTTTAGAATATCTACCTACTGAATCCTGACCCAACTACCAAAATGAGCTAGCCAAACTGGAGAAGCACAACATGCTCCAAAAGCCATAAAGGTTAACCAAAATTGCAAATGAGTGAAAGAAACTAAAAAACAGATTTCCAGCCGGACAAACTGTACTTTTCAAGTTTATAGAGTCCATATGAGATTATGCGAACTTGCCCTCCCCTTTAAAAATAGGCAGCCCGGTACACTAAACTCCTGCTATCCGCAGGATCCGGGGAAGGCGCCGGATAACAATGGTCTATTATACGCAGCCTTACCCTTTGTTGTATTTAAAAATGTTAACTAGGTCAAGCAAAAGATTTAGGGTAATCTAAGCATTTAATGTTTATTGGTAATTTACTAATCCAGTACACGTATTTCAAAACACCAGGTCAACTCCTTATAAAAAAAAGGTCAATTAAACTTTCTTAAGACATAACTCTCAAAACGTATCATAGCTAATCCGTCTTTAATCATTTTCCCACCTTTACTCAAGTTAGCATGTTCTTCTGGAGGATGGTTTCAGCACAAACTTAGAAACCTTTATAAGAAGTGAGTCCATAGATTCATAAGTTACCGTGCACATTGTTTCATCAATAATATAACAGGTGCTTTAACGTATTAATTTGATTTTTCCAACAAGAAAGCATTTGGAATATACTATGCTCATGCGAGCTTTCTGGAGTGTGTAATATGTACTTAATAAAGAATACCATTTAGGTCATCATATTTTAAACTTTACTCTCTAGACACTGCACCGAAATTTCTAGGAGCATCAATGCTCTAACTCAATCACCAAGTTCATGTATGAATTACTATAAATCACATGAAAAGACTTTCTAATTTCATATGTTACTGTAGGAACCCTATATATCAAAATGCGGACAAGATCCATATGAGATGCCGCATCTATATCATTAGACCTCACCACGTGCTCACATGTAGTGTACAGCAAATTGTAAACATTAGACCTATTAGTCTCTTTCAGAGAAACCTCATTAGGCATAGTCATTTAGAACCATACTGCACAACAGCAGGTCAGATCCAAACCGTATCTCCTTCACAGTGTTGTAAATAGCGCTCGTCTCAGCGCTAATAGCGTGAAGCGTAGCAATGCGAGCCTCCAGCGCTAATCGCCTCTGTTGCGTTGCGATTTCAAAAAGGCGCTTGCCTCTGCCTGTGTAGCGAGAGGCGACTGTAGCGTGGCTTTTTGAAAGAATAAAAAAAAAAGCGCAGCAGACCAACAATTAAAAGAAAAAGATCAGCGAAAAGGGCTTTCAGCCATTTCTTTCTTCTTCAAGCTTCAAGCAGACCAGTGATTTCTTTCTCCTTCAAGTCGACCCAGCCACAGCAGAGCATCAGCGATTTTCCTTTCTTATTCATCAGGTATGTTTCTCTTCTTCTCCTTTATTCTTCTTCGAGTTTCTGCCTTTTCTTTTTTTTTTCCTTCTTTCTTCTTTCTCCTTTTCTCTTATTTTTTGCTCTGATGTTTTTAAATTTTGATTGAGCAAACACAGAGCTTTTTCTTTCTTGCTTTCTTCCTTCCTTTTTCTTCTTCTCTTTTTTTTTTTTTTGCTCTGTTTTTTCTATTTCACGGGCAGAGGTAGAGAGTTTCATTTCAAACTCGAAATTTCCTCCTTTTTTAGTTATAGAGTATAATTAATTGCATATTGACTTGATAATTTTTTCCTGTATTGAAATGGCGTCATCCGATGGTAATAAAAGAAATGATATAGCTTGGAATTATGCTATATAAGGCTCATCAAGATCCGCAATTATATGTGTGTGTTGTGATAAAACATATCATGGTGGAATAACTCGTCACAAACAAACATTTGATTGGTGGATTTAAAAATGTAATACAATGTCCTCTTTGTCTGCCTGATGTTAGGAAGGAAGTAAAAGCATTTGTTGACAAGAAAAATGTGACAAGAACTCAAATGAGTTATGAAGCATCGGTGAATCTTATTGATGAAGATGATGAAATGGGCACCCCTCCCCCAAAAAAAAACTCAGAAGATATCTTCAAATAGTTCTAGTGGGTCATCCACGGCGTGTAGCCGTGTACGGTGACAAAAAAGGTCCTCTCAGTCTTTATTTTTCCGCAAAACAAGAAGAGAAGGGAAAAGGTGATTCTGGTTCAGGTTTAGAAGCCAAGAAGATTTTGAGGGATCGGCGTAAGTGCCTTTGCAACATGGATGTACGATGCAAGAGTCCCTTTCAATTGTGTTAACTACAAAACTTTTGAAAAATTCATCGAGTCCATAGGACAATATGGCCCAGGAATGAAACCTCCTAAATATCATGAAGTTAGAGTAACTCATCTTAAAAAGAGGTGCAAAAGATAGACAAAATATTGAGGAGCATAGATTGGAATGGAACAAGTTTGGATGTTCCATTACGATAGATAAATGGACAGCATGGAATGGAAAATGGTCATAAATGTGTTGGTGAATTCTCCAAGAGGTAGTGTTTTTCTTGTATCTTACGATGCTAGCAACTCTTCTACTGATGGAACTAAAATGTACAACTTGTTTGCAAAGACTATTGAGAAAATTGGAAAGGAAAATGTTGTACAAGTTGTTACCAATAACGCTAGTGAGAATGTTAGTGCGGGTATAGTTATCTTTAAAGTCAGAGATCATTGTTGTTGAATTTGATGAGGAAATTTACAAATGAAAGAAATTTGGTGAGACTGGTCAAGACTAGATTGCAACGGCTTTCTTGACTTTGCATAGTTTTTACTTGCAAAAGAAAAACTTGAGAAAGCTAGTTCTTTCAAATGAATGGAAAGAAAATAGATATGCAAAAGAAGCTGCAGGGAAAGAAACTGCCAAAATTCTTATTTCTCCGTCATTTTAAAGTTGGTGGGCCTTTGATTAGGGTACTTTGTACGGTTGATGGAAAGAGAAAACCACCAACGGGCTATCTTTACGAAGCTATGGATAGAGCCAAAGAAACTATTGAAGCGTTATTTGAGGAAATATGAAAAAGTTTTTGAGATTATTGATAGAAGGTGGTCGGATCAACTCCATCGACCTTTGCATGCAACAGGCCATATTTTGAACCCGAGACTATTTTACAAGAATAATAGAGATGGCACTTTAGATTCAGAGGTGTGGGTTGGATACCATAAATGTATTGAGAAATTGGTCCCCGATGCAGCGATGGTAGATCAAATAACGGAGGAGTTTGATAAGTACACACAAGCAGATGGCATATTTGGTTTACAGGCGGCTATTAGAGNAAAGGGCCTAAGCCTGTTTAGTTCCATCTCCTTGAGTTTCAATTGGAATGCTAGGGGTTTACGTCCTAGGGTAAGTCCCAAAGTCCTAAGTTCTTCCTTTCAATCCAAGTCGAGGTAATAGTTTCTATGGTAGGGCTAACGAGATTTCTTTTGCTTAAGGCTAGGCGTATAGATAGGTTTCTGGATCTCGAGATTAGTTTAATTTCTCTGGCTAGGAATAATAAAAAAACTATATTAGCCAGAGACATAAGGTCGTCAGGTAACTAACTTTAATTTTTGATAAGGTAAATTTTGTTTTTTGATAAGGCAGGTAACTAACTTTAATATAGATATCCCTATAGCTTTAATTTAATTTATTTGATGTATTTATACTTATTAACTTTTAAAATATTTTTCTATGGCGGATGCAATTTGGTCATCAAACTCAAACTTGCAAAACTTGGCCCTCAAAGTACTAAGCTTAACTTGTAGTGCATCTGGATGTGAGAGAAATTGGAGCGTACTTGAGCATGTAAGAAGCAGATTTATTATATCAATATATTTTACTCCTTCCGTTTTAATTTATGTGAACCCATTTGATTGGGCACGGGGTTTAAGAAAAGAGAGAAAACTTTTGAACTTGTGGTGTAAAATGGGGCACACATATTTTGTGTGGCTATAAATCATTGCATAAAGGTAAATTATTTCCAAATAGGGAAAGGGGTCATTCTTTTTTGCGCGGACTAAAAAGGAAATAGGTTCACATAAATTGAAACGGATGGAGTATATTGTATTATTATTAGTATCCATTAATCTCTCTCTATAACTTGTGCACGAATTCACTCCAAGAAAAGGAATAGGCTTGAGCTATCGCGTCTCAATGATCTAGTGTATATTAAATACAATAGTACATTAAAGTGTCGCTATGACGCTCGCGATACCATTGATCCAATTTTGTTGGATAACATTGACGAGGCAAACTGGAGCCCCCCAAAAATCAAGAAGATGAACAAGGGTATGTAGGAGATGATCTTGACTAAGGTAGTGTTTATATGGCAGCTGGAGTAGAGGAGAATATCTATGGTCTTAGAGGGAGTTCTTCAAGTTCAAATAACTAGGGAAATGGAGTAGCTACAAGTTCAAGTCGGTGCCTAATTGATGAAGACTCCGAGGATGAAGTAGATGACAGCCAATATAATGCTAACATTTTTGAAGTTCAAGAGTTTGAAAATCTTGAAGAAGAATAGTGTTGCTTGTTTTAGTTTATGAATCTACTATGACTATCTATTGAGTTTTTAATTTTTGAATTGATATATTTATTAATATATTATTGCTATTGAGTTTTTAGTTATATATATATATATATATATATATATATATATATATATATATATGCAAATTTAATATTTCATTTTTTTGTATTAATTGTCGCTTCACATCAAAAAGGCGAGTGCGTCGCTTCTCGCGTCTCGCCTCATTAAAGCAGGCCCTCGTTACCATTTGTCGCCTCACGCTATCCAGAACACTGTTCCTTCACTACCTCAGTGAATATATGCGATACAGGACAAAAAATAATTTAAAATATTAACTACTGATTTTATCAGCACTCTTGATTCAAGGTACAAATAGATGGATGCACAATCGACAAATACTATCCTGTCTACCAAAGATGATACATGAGGTAACTATAATTTAGATGTCCATAAGTGATGAGTAGTATGAAGGAAGTTTTAGACAGAAACAAACCCAAATGATATAAACAGCAGTAAAGATACATATTTCAGTAGTTAAATATACACTAAAATGTAGCTCCTATTGGGCACATAGTAGTGGAATTTATGCAGTTAGCTCAGCATACAAAGATCTAAACCAGGTGGGTTATCAAATCAGCTTATGGCCTTGGAAACACATATGGGAAGTAAAGATACCATACAAAGTGGCATGCTTTACTTGGCTGGTGACCAAAAAAGCAGTGCTCACTCAGGAGAACCTAAGGAAGAGAGGATTACCAATTTGCTCAAGATGTTCTCTGTGTGGACAAGATGCAGAGATAATTAGCCATCTGCTTCTACATTGTTGAGTGACTAGTCAGCTGTGGGATCGGTTCCTCAAGCTCAGGGGTTTTAGGTGGACAATGCTAAGGAAAACTTCTGAACTTTTGTCTAGCTGAAGCACAGGGGGAAACTCTAACTCTAACAAATATAGATAGCAAATTGAAGATACAAGTAGCCATGTAGCCCCACAGAGAAGATCAAGATGAATTTTATTTCTTTTTCTAGTTTTTGGTGTAAATTAGAATATATTGATGATCCGAATGCAATCATAGAAATTTTAGGCTCCTTATAAGAGGAACAAGGAGTTAGGGCTTTGGTTTTTGTTTCTACCTTCTCATGATGTAAATTTTGGCTTCCAGTACAAACTCTGTGCTGATGATTTTATTTATATATTGGATATGTTACTTTCTCCACAAAAATAAATGTAGCTCCTATTTTGCATCTATGATGACTGACATTGAGATATCAACTAATCAAAGTCACAACAGCAAAGGTATAGTTATTCTCACCACTAAAGGCACAAATCTGAAGCTAAATCGTTAGCAAAGGTATAGTTATTCACAACTAAAGGTGCCAATCTGAAGATACATCGTTTTAGTGAGCAAATACATTGACTATATCGGAAGTGCAAAGAACACAAGAACATCGACACTAACTGTACGTATGGATAAAACTATTAATATCAGGAAACAACTATTGGCAATAGAGGAGCCATAAGGTGCCAGAAATGCCCACTTCTAAAGAAATTGTTATCAGGTAATTTGCCTAAAAGGTCAACTATCGTACACCAGATGAAAAATTTGAAACAACTTTCAATAGCTTAGGAAAAAGTAGAAGAGATTCAGAACCTCAAAAGGTTAAGTAGCAAGAGTGAAAGAAATGAATCGAATTCAACTCACAATGCCATAGCTTTGTTTCCCCAGAAAAAGCACATCAATTTTACTTTGTCTCTTCCACAGTATCATCAGAATCTGAATCACTGACATTATAACCTAAAAAAGAAGAAATCATGAAGACGCATATTGGACTGATGCACAAAACCGTTATAGTCAATAAAAGAGGTAGTTTGCACACCTGGGCGTTTATCACTCACTTTCCATGCTGAAGACCTACTCTTTGAAGCTCGGTTAATCCAAGCTCTTCCCTAGACCCAAAAATGATCAATCAGTCAAAGCATTTCGAACGTCCCATGTCAAAAGCACTGACACATCTTCCACACACACAAATGCACATTTACAAAGAAGAGAGCTGATACTAGTCATAATTTCAAGTAAAATTCAACAGTTTCCAACGAATGTAATTATGCTTCTCTTTTCTTTGGACTGATTTGGTTCACCAAAACTCTTCTGTTCATGAAACGTAGTTGAGAAACTTATTTCATCGGAAAGATCAACATTGATAAGTGGTCCAATCCATCTGTTTACCTTATGTCACTAAGCAATTTACTAAGAAATTTATCCAATAATTTTTGCATAAAGCACAAACTATCACTAAATCCGATGTATTAGCATTTATCTCTTTATTTGGAGTTACTCTAGTTTTTTTTTTTTTTTTTTTTTTTTTTTTTGGGGTTCCCTCTGGCCTTCGACAATTAACAGGAGATCAAAACAATTCAAAGGCAATTGCATTTTTTATGTTAAATGACGGTCCCATTCTCTTTACTTATATGTATCTTCTGGGGTCACAGTGAAAAACTTCAAAACTCGAAGGACGGATCTCTCCCTGCTTATTAAAATAATAAAACCCATGACTATGACTCCACATCAATTGTTAGTTACTTATTCACGTCTTCCCTTTACCTTTAACAAAGTTGAACCGTTTTTATTGTGCAACCATGAAGATAATGATGAGAGTTCAAGGAAGATTGCAAATTTATGTTTAGAAATGCTCTTTTAGCTACTGTCTTTTACCATTTCTCTGTCTATATCTAGCAAATAGAAAACATGAATCTCTGCTTAGTTACTAAATCCAAAATGTTGGCGTGCTAAGAGCCCTAGTAAGTGAATATTACAGCATGTAAAGCAAGAATAGAGATAGTAAAATGCATAAAAACATGTGTTCGGCTGAGACAATATTTTCCATCGAACAGGGAATAACTTGCTCTCCCAAATATCACATTTCTTAGTCAATATTTTCAATCTTTAATACTAAAATTTGTCACCAAATCACTTTCTTCAAATTACGAATTTGGCAGAACCCAGTAGCTTTGAGAGCTTGTATTTGATTCATTAACCCAGTAAAGCTTTTCTAAAATCCAGAACTCATAAAATCAAAATCCTAGCTACTAACCATCTTGTATGATTATGATATGTCACCTACTTTATAACCAATCAAACACAAAAAAGATGAGAAAATAATTTCACCTTTTGCGGGTCTCTAGGGATGCCATAGCCACTGTAATACATCTGACCCACAAGCACCTGCATAGCTGTATCCCCAGCTTTAGCCTCCTTAAGAGTGTCTTGAAACCACCGCTTAACGCACTCCCCCACAACGTCGGCAAGCGTGTGCCGCCGCTGTTCAGCCAAAGATTTGGAATTAGAGTTTGAACTCTCTTCTTCCATCTTTAATTTTATCTTGAGCCGCTGCTCCGACGATTCTCCGGTAACTCCTTTTGACTTTGGTGTCTCCCTCTCCGGAGATGAAATTGATGGCCTAATCCTTGATGTGGGTTTGACTTGATGAGATGTTGTACGGTGGAGTCTGTTAGAGCTGATGATTCTTGCAAATCCTTGAGGAAGGGATTTCCCCATGTAGTGTGTAAATGTACCAAATTTAAAGTATCTTATTTGTTTGTTTCCACGAAAGGGCTGTTTAAAATTAGAGATTAGGAATCAAGAAAGTGCAAAATGTAGAGATATTCTGTTCCTTGTGTTAGCTGAATCATATGGTTCCGGCTCACAGGCATTTTTTTAAAAATAATTTTTTAAGGTATTCAAAGAGTTTTAATGTGTCCATTATAAATTACTCAAAAGAACAATAAACTAATGATACTGGTCTTTTGCTTTATACTTTATTAAAAGATTTTTAAAAAGTTTGATCGGCGGAGTTCTTACTTTTTTTCGCCCGAGGATTTATTGGAAACAGTTTATCTGCCTTTCTAGAATAAGGATAAAGCTGTGTACATCTTATCCTTCCCAGACCTCATTTATGAGAATTATGGGGTTTGTTATTGTTGTTGTTTGTTGTTGTTCGTTGGAGTTGTCACACCTCCTTTTATACGCCCCGAAAGGGGGTACGAGAGTTTTTCCACTTAAAGTGACATTATTCGAAATGG
>ML435945.1:0-62056 GCA_005239525.1 Nicotiana knightiana | reverse complement strand
GTTTATACCTTAACCTAGTTAATCTTTAGTTTTAAGATTTAGTATTAGTAATTTAAATAACATAAGGTGACAACTGGGTACTAATTTAAACAGCCTGCTTGATACGTCAATTCCCTGTGGGATCGACTTTGGGCATAATACCCCAGGATTATATTTGCAACGCCCGCTTAGTCTTCTACAAGACATAGTTGAGTGTGATCAGGTGCTATATCAACTTTAAATGGAACTGATGCATCTATCTCAACCGCCACTGGCAGTTGTATTTGTACTATAATAGGATTGAGCGTAACTGCGGGTTTCTTAGGATTGTCACCCTCTCTGATAATCCCAATCGATCCCTCGGGATCCCATTCCTCATCGGTCTATATCACATTGACACCTTCACCCTATGATCTGGGAGGGGGTTGTTGCGGACATTGGGTGTAGCTTCTTTGGCCTGAATGACCTTATTATCAATCAAGGTCTGGATCTTATCCTTTAGTGTTCGGCACTCATCAATGGTATGCCCTTTCACGCCAGAATGGTATGCGCATGTCTTGTTTGGGTTGACCGATTCATATGGATTCTCTATGGTCGCAGCAGGGATATGAGTGACATAACCAGCAACCTTCAGCCTCTCATACAACTGGGCAATGGGTTCGGCTACGGCAGTGTATTATCTAGGTGGTCTGCGGTCAAAGTTAGGCCGAGGTCTTGGGTAGTTTGGGCGGGTTGGAGGTGACTGAAGGTGAGGGGGTTGGGAATTATATGTGTGGTAAGCAGTGGCTGGATGGGAATATCTAGGAGGTGATGGTTGATATGTGGGTGGAGGTGCTTGGTATGTAAGTGGAGAGGTTTGATATACAAGTGGAGTTTTGGGTCCTTGGGCGATCATTACTGTTCCTGCATCTTTCTTCTTCGATATACCCCCTGACTGCAATGCTTTGTTTGTGGCCTGTAATGCTTCAAAGTTTGTCACCATACCTCTTTTGATGCCCTCTTCAATCCTTTCTCTGAGTTTGATTATATCAGAGAACTTGTTGTTTTCAATAACCATCAATCTCTCATAGTACTGCGGATCCTGTGCTCTGACGAAGAACTTGTTCATCTATTCTTCGTCCAATGTTGGCCTGACTTTGGCCACTTCTGACCTCTAACGAGTGGCATACTCGCGGAAGATCTCAGTGGGGTCCTTCTTTAAGTTCTGAATGTAGAAGACATACGGCGCGTTCTCTATGTTAAACCTGAATCTATCCATGAATTCAGACACCATACTCACCCAGTTGGACCATTTCTTAGAATCCTGGCTAATGTACCAGGACAAAGCATCTCCCGTAAGGCTCCTCATGAAAAGCTTCATTCGGATCCTTTCGTCTTTTCCGATCCCGACAAGCTTGTCACAATAGGTCCTTAGATGAACCCTGGGATCACCTGTACCATCAAACATCTCGAACTTGGGAGGTTTGTAACCCTCCGGCAGTTCTACATCTGGCTGTATGCACAGGTCTTGAACCCGACTTGTCAACTTCTTGAGCTCTTCAGCCAGGCTCTTAATGAGCAGGTCATTTTCAGCAGATTCTGGTGCATAGGATATGGTTTGAGTGGAGTGAGGTAGGGTCTCCACATATATAGGGTTATTTTAGTGACCGGGAGTTTGGGTATAATGGTGATCATTGGTGGAATTCTAGGGTTCAGAATTGACTGGCGGGGTGTTTTGCGGAGTGGGGTAAGTGTTTTGCTGGTACTGTGGTGGGGTAGTTTGATTTTGTGGTGGGGTTGTATAATGGTGAGGTGCAGGAGTCAGTGGGCGTTTGTTAGGTGTGTTTTTGTGGTGGTGCGGGGTTCTTAGTGTTTGAATGGTTGACATCTGAGATATTGAGTGTGAGGGATAGATTTGCTAAGCTCCGGACCTGCTCGAGCTCACCCTGGAGTTCTAGTATTTTCTGCTCATGTCGTGATACCACATCATTTGGGGCCTGAGTACCTCGACCATTAGAAGTTTCCCCGTTCTCAACATGTGTGTTGCCATCGTTTCTGGTGTCGTTCAAATCATCCATCTTTGCTTTCCTTTTTCCTCTTAGTTGACTTGGAGGAGGAGAAGGTGGAGGGCCCCTGGATCAAACATGATAAGCCGATGATGCTAGTATGCACGAACCAACCTTGGGTAATGAGAATAATCAAAAGAAATAAAGAAAAACAAAAGGTAACCAAGTCAGTAAGAGTTTTAAAAGAGTACTTGCGGTATTTAAACACATAGTGCGGGAATGTAAATTCGCGTCCTAATTTAAGAGCCTCCTTGTGCCCGAGGTATGCCTAGCGACAATTTTATTTAGAGAATTTCACCTCATTTCACTAATGTAAAAGTAGATAAATCTAAAACGAAACTAAATAAGATAAGTCACTAATGACACTTGGCCTTATTACATTTGAAAAATTAGGTAAATCTAATCTACTTGGTCCAAGAAGGACCTTCCCCAGGCTTGATCTTCTTGGCTCCATCGATCAAGTTCCCCAAGTCGTGCATGCCCAACAATAGGTATACTCTCGCTAGATTCTCTCCTTCGCTTCCCTCAGCATTCTGGCAGTCGGTGACTCTTTTCCTCATCTTCCCCTCTAGCTCCATCAGACCCTGCTCCAAATATTCCAACCTTTCATTATATTTGATATCCCTTTCCCTCCATTTATTGATCAGTTCCATATCAGTCTTGTGTTGCTCCATATGCTCGGCCTCGGACTCACGAACCCTTTTGCGCAATTTATTGTATTTTACTTGGGCTTCAGCAACTTCGTCTATGACCCTGTTTCCCCCTATCGATTCCTGGCTCAACTATCCCTGCTATGCTGTCTTCCAACCATGATAGGTAAAAGAGTACATGCCCTGCGTGGTACCTGTCTGGATCGATGGTGTCCCTTTCTACAATAACCTTTAGATGCCACATATGCTGAGCTTCACATTTGTACGAGATGTCGTCGTCCTGAAAATCTGCTCTGTGATGACTCATTTTAGAAACTCGCGGTATGACTTGCTTTCTGCCTGCCTGTCTCATAACCCTGATGGTAACATAAGGGTATATTCCCCTTAACCCGATCAACAACAGGTGCGGAGCGTCCCTGGATCTGATTATGAACTCACTGGTAAGGAACCATTCAAACATCCATTGAACCTGATCCTCAGTCAAATTGTCAAAAATCTGCACCCATTCTGTAGCATTTTCCGGTTGAGCAAAAATGTCTAGGATGCAAGTCATTCTCTTAGGGTGATGGAAGGATATATGATCATTCCACGCCCTTCGTGGAAACTCATGACGATATTGACCCCTTTGGAGATGCTCCAATAACCAAACTTGTAGTAGCAGACTATAACCCTCAAAGTGTTTCAACCCCTTCTGGCAGCGGTTCAAGGCTCAGTATATGTCTGCTATGATCATAGGGACAATGGTATATGTTTGCCCCTCGATCCCCTCCATTAAGGTTTTGGCTACCATAGCCAGTCTAGTGTGAATCTTGTCTCCTTTGCTTGGAAATACTATCATACCCAGGAAGCAAACAACGAACACAAAAACCCTGCAGTGAATATGACCCAAGGAAGTGATAGAGAATTCATCATGGAAGATACGATAGGATTTGCTATGGTCGTATCGTTCGTAGAGGTAGTCAAAGGTTATGTAGGACTCCTTCAGGCACTCTAAATCATCAACTTTTTTCAAACCCATCATTTTCCGGAACCCCCCAGCGGCACGGTTTTCCGGCACTAATAAACCTGGACTATCCCAAGGCAATCCAACGAAGCTCCCTATCTTCTCCAAGAGCGCTGTCATTTCTATGTTGCCAAAACGGAACACAGACCTTCTCCGTCCCAAAACATAATGGTTGCTTCGATCAAAATATTGTTTGGTTGGATATCCAGTAAGAGGGTAAGTTTCCGAGGAACCTTTTCACATGGTCTTTGTCACTTGGCGAAAGGTCCTCCCACCAATCCAGCAACAATGGTGGTATTCTTTGGACCATGCAGAACCTGGGGACTTCGTGCCTCATCTTCTGCAAAACAAATAAGGTTAGACCCTTTCCTCCTCCAGATTCAACTACTTATACATCAGTGATTAGCATATTGGCACTTATTTCTCCAAATTAATGCACACATCATGGTTGCGTCCGTTGGGATTATGGAAACCCCAGTGGACTTTTGGACAAGGCTTTTCCTAAAAAGTTATTATGTGGACAACATATTAACCCGGCTAGGTTTGACCATAATGCATGTACAGTTATAATCAGAGTAAGGCTACTATGTGGTTCTATACTGGTACCCTCAAGCGGACAACTTGAGGGGGAAAGGAACGGAACCGTCGATTGCACCGCTGATCGACTAGTTTTACAGCAAATAACCCTTTCCAAATTTGAAGGGTGATATATAAGAAGAGCGCAAATACTCATCAAGCGTTGCTATATGATTGATTACGCACGTTAGGAAAATAATATAAGCGGTATTTAATAATTGAAAGACTTTTAAGAAAGGGAAACAAAGAAATAAGTCAGTTTCTACAGTAAAGGAAATCATAAATGCTCAAAACGGGCAATTAAATTCACATAAGGGGAAAGGGAAAGGGTGTGCACATATTACCAACAAGAAGCATGCTTTAGACTAATTTACAAAAAGCAAGTTTGTTATGGTAAAATCCTAAACTCCCCAGCAGAGTCGCCATGATGTCGTGCCCCTTTTTTTTATCGCGAAATCGAGGTTTCGACATTCATTTGGGGCAAATCCCTTCCTTTTGGTAGAGGGGTATGAAAAGTGAAGAGTCGCCACTTAACGGATTTATGGTGCGTTAGGGAACCTAATGCAAGTAACTCATGAAAACCAGTTTACATTACCAGAGATTGGGTAAGGGCTTGAAATTACCTTGACGGAAAGGTGTTAGACACCCCTCGAGGTCCACAATGATGGGTCCCGGCCAAACTTACTTAGTAAATTAGTTATTTAACAGATAAGCAGTCTAAGCACACATATGTAAGCAAGATGAAAAGAGTTTAAAAGGTAAGAAGTCTGAGCACACATATGTAAACAAGATAAAGGAGTCCTAAGTTACTTAGCCTATAGGATCATATCCATACAATGCCCGGTAATCCTTCCTCAACTAGAGGGGTTACACGTGACATTAGCGCACATTTCATCATATCCTTTTACTACCCAATTATCCTCCCCTTAGCGGTTATAAGAAATTTTACTTTAGACGGACTCTAAGCGTGCATTACCCGTCCCTTTCTGGTGGTCCCGGAGGTGTTTAGAACCTCTAATTTTAGGCAGTTCTGGACTCTCCTAAGGTGTTTAAAAGGGAAAATCTAAACGACAAACAAGAAAAAATAGGACATTCACGTAAGGAACAATTAAAGGCTCACTTTTACCTCCTCAAGTATGCAAACAATAGCACATCTCAAACAATAGGATTTCAGACATTTCAAAGTCCTAAAACAAGATATCTATGTGAGCATGAAAACAGAATGTATGCAATATCTATTAAAGCGAGGGCAATGGAGACCTAATTAGTTTGCCTACTGATTTTTAGAACTCGTTGAATCTGGGCAGTTCACAAATAATTAAACAAAGCACAATTTTACCACTTTTATAAGGCCTTAATTACCTATAGGCTTTCCTAAGCGTGGTTCAGGGATACCCTATAACATGCCTGCCTAGGTGCTGATGGCTGCTTCTAAGCATCCTTATAGACAGGACGGTTACTGATTTAGGCGATGTAGACATGGTTTAAAGCGAATGAAAAACAGTCCTAGAACAGGATTTCTAATGCCCATAACGAATGAACCTCTTGTTAGGCAGAATTACAGCAGTAACTTAATAACATAATTTCTAGGTGATCATGATTATGCAGAAGTAGAATTTCGTGATAGTGAAGTATTGAGCTATAACATATTTTCTAATATGCAAAACCAGTAAATGTAATTGTCCTAAAGCAGGGTTTCTAATGCAAATAACACCATAGTCCTACAATATCATCTCTAATGCAAATAAGCATAGTATAAACCTAAAGCATGATTTCTACCCAATTTCCCCACAAAAGTCATATAAAATCCCTCCTATTTTACTAATTTCCCCAATATCTGTTTACAAAGATAAATATTACAAATCAGAATTGAATGAGTTATATAAATATAAGCTATACTATAGGGAGCCTGCAGATAGGCCTAGAGCAAACCTAGATACATCAGGCCTTCAAAACAGTCTCAGATACCAAGAGTCTCATAGCCAAGAGTTTGTCCTGGAGTGTTAAAGTTCCCTAAGGACCTCAGGGATCCCGGGCAATGCTCCCACAAAGATCCTTTGAATAGGGAAGTGATTATGTGCAGTGTGGAAAAGGCCAGCCCCAATGTGCCAGAGTTCGGAGGAATCTCAGGGATTCCTAGGCAGTACACACACTGGAGGGGCAGAACTTAAGAGTCTAAGAGTAGAAGTGAGAGTACTGGACATAGTTTTGAAAGAACTTGTTAAAGACAGTGTAGAGATAACACTTTTTTAGGAGTGAAAAAGTTTTCAGGAATAGAAAACAATTTTTAGGAAAAAGCCAAGAGTGAAAAACAATTTTTGGAATCAATTCTAAAAGAACAAAGATTCAACATAAAACCACACAAACTCAGAGTGCTCAGACTCACAACTAGTTTTTACAAACAGGGGGTCAAGGGGTTGGGAACATAGAGAGTTTCATATCAGAAACACATGAACAGGGTCTAAGGGGAGCATATGGAACAACAACTGTACAGAACAACTAAGAGTCTACTGATTCAGGAACTTAACAAGTCAGTCGTGGTAAAAGGTAAATAAAACATAGAGACAGAGCGTGGGAATAGTCATGTTGAAGACAGGGGTGCATTAGTCATACCAATCAGGGTCAATCAAATAAATTAGGAGTCTAAGACACTAACATGAGCATAGTAGTTGAGGGGAGTAAACAGGAACTTAACAAACATGCAAACAAGACAAATGAGATCTAGGCATGCTCCATTAAACACTAGAAATTGAGAGGGTAAAACTTAAACATACTGGGTAAAGTAGTAAACAAGAAGACAATCAAGTACATAGCCAATTAAATAGTGCAAGAATAGGCATGGATTTACATAAAGAAACACATAAAGTTGAGTTTCAGAATTGAACTAGAGACATACCAGTTAAGGAAACAAAGTACAGAATGTAAAGCAAGTAGTGTTCCACTGTCTAGCCTTGGCTTTCAGCCGGCTAGACCAATAGTTAGCACAGGTAGTAGAGAAAGAAGAGAGAATTTGAGAGTGTCTATGTTCTGAACTACTGTCCGTGTCCTTTAAAGAAACCAGAATGAGAGTTTATATAGTATTTAGCAGAGAAGACCATTAAGGCAAGAAAATTAGAGTTCAGAAATAAGACAAGCAAATACAATCGGCTCGTTAATTGGGGGCTAAATTTCATCATATAATTCAACAGAATCCAAAAAAACATCCCCTAAATTGGGGAGAATCAATTAACAGCTCAATTAGGGGTTCAGTAAGGTAAATAAATCAATCAAAGACCGTCTAGAAGAAATTAAATCCCATAAATCAGATTAATAACTAATTAAGGCAAATAGTACCATTAGGAGTCACAAATAAGGAAAATAGGTAAAATCATAGGGAAATATCAATTTCAACAGAAAAAATATGATTTGAACCCTAATAAAATCGGTCAATCTCTTTTAATTGACAAAGATTAAAAAAAACGGGAAAATATTGAAATATTTAGGGAAAAAATCAGAAACCCTAGGGTTTAGAACATAGACAGTCAAGCAAATGAAGAGTAATGGGATCAAACACTCAAGCTTCTTTAGAAAAGTTTTGCAGAAGCACATAGAAGAGAAACCCTAGTTTAAGAACATTAAAATCGATTAATAATAAGGAAAAACATAAGGTTTTCAAAGAAAAATACATGATAAACTTAAAATCATCTCAGATCCACAAGGATCTGAACAGACTCAAGTAGAAAGAGATTAGGGTTTTGAAAAAATGGAGCGAGGTGAGAAAAAATCCAGTTAAGAATCGGAGTTTCAAGTCATAATCATAAAGATAACAATACTCACAAACATAGCGATGAGCACAAGGCAGGTTCATAAAAAATGAAGAGTTTAGGTCGACTATGAGTTGAGTCTTTTGAGATTCCTTCAAACCAAGAGAAAATCGAAACTAGAAGAGGTAAGAGGCCGGCGGGGGCCTGAGTCAAAGAGAAATCCCATGGAACAAGGTGTTTTCTAGTGACAACGGCTAGGGTTAGGGGAGAGCTTGAGAGAGAATGAAGGAGGGAAGGGATTTGGGGGCGGCGGAATTTGACGAGTGAATAGGGTTTGGGGGTAATTAAAAAAGGTAATTGATCCTGGACCGTTGATTTTTTGGGATCAATGGCCAGGATTTGATTTGGTGGTTAGGCGGGTTAGACGGAAATTGGGCTTGTGAGTATTTAAATTGGACTGGGGGTAATAATATGGGCTTAGGTCCGAAAATTGAAGAAATTAAATAGGGCTATTTGTTAAATACCCATTTAATTGATAAAATAATTTGTAAAAATAGTTAATAAAATGATAAAAAGGGATTTTTATGCATAAAATTGATTTAAAATAATTACCTACTATTATAACAAGTAAAAAAGGCTATTTTCTGGTAAAATAATGTAATAATGCATACATGGGCTATAATTGCAAAGTTATTGCAATTATGACCCAAGAAATGTAAATCTGGCCATTTGTGCAAATAGTTCGAGCTTAATATAAATATGAATAGTAGAATTAGGTCATAAAATTGTTATAAAATTATTTGTGATGCAATTAGTAATTATTTATATAAATAAGAATACTAGGATAAATTAATTTTAAAAAAAGTATAGAGATTATGGAAAAACATCAATCAATGCTAGTGCGTAGTTTTGAAGGTATATATGCGTAAAAAAACATAATAGGGAAAAATTGGGTATCAACAGCTGCCCCCATTAGAAAAGGAATAGATCATGGTTTGAGGTTGTGACGAAAGTGTTTGTGTGGTGTCATGTTATTAGTTGTCCCTGAATGTAAAATCCAAGAGTCTACGTCTAATTTTGATAATCCACAAACATGAAAATTAGTACTACTGACTACATAACATAACACACCTGCAAAGCTAGCAAAATCAGCATTGTCATCAAAGGGAGTCTAAGGGGTGAACCCAGAAGCAAGATAAGCAGGTGCATGTTTATTAGATGTGGCATGTGTCTTGTGAAGAAGACTCAGAAGATGGTGATACTTCTCTTTAGTGAAACCATGAGGATCAAAATTTGGATCATTAGAATTTGGAGCAGTGGTTGTACTTTGCACACAAGAAGCTGAACCCTTTTTTCCCTTGGTGAACTTAAAGCCAGGGGAAAATCCAGAAGATGAAAGTTGCTTTTTTGAGTCAAATTGAACTCTTTGAGAGAAAAAAATATTGTTGAAACTCTGCCCAGCAAAAGTAGAGAAAGAAGCTGAATCATTTGAGAAATTTGGGGTGTGAGTGGTGTTCTCCTTCTGATGTTCATCATGGAATAAGCTGTGCTTATGGAGGGCATGGAAGACATCATCATGATGTTTGTTTTCATGAAGAATATGAGTCATTTTGGACCACTAAGAAACTGAAAAATTGATGATCTTCTAGGAGTTCAGGTAGATCCCCACAGGTTCAGGTTGGACCCACATAAAGCAACATGAAGTTCATCCCATAAACCTTTCATCCTAGTAAAGTATGTTGCTATGTCTGAAGATCCCTAAGTAGTAGAATTAATTTCCCTTTGAATTTGAGACCTATTGGATTGACCAAACCTTTCATTTATGTCTTTTCAGATATCTTTAGCAGTATTGACCTATAAGGCTAATGAAAATCTCTCTAGTCACAGAATTGGTCATCCATACAATGAGTATGTCATTGCATATCTCCCAAGAAGAATAATAAGGAGGAGAGTTTGATTCTGGTAGAGGGTTCCTTCCCGTTATCACTCCGAGGTTATTTTTGGCTGAAAGAGCAACTAACATGTTCTTTCGCCACATAACAAAACCACGACCAGCGAAAGAAGGAGACACTAGGGGAGTATTAGGAGATGTGAAGGATCAACTGAGAAAACAGTGAATCCATCGGTATTGTGACTAATAGGGACATTTGTGGATGTCAAACCAGGAGTACTTCCCATTATGTTCAATTCTAGAGTTCTACATGTAGCAAACGATACTTTGCACAAATTTTTTATAACAAATCACAACAAAAAAGGAGAAAATGATGAAGAAATTGTACCGTCTTCTTTCAAAACCTAAAGAAGTAAGGCCTTTGCAGAATCTATGAAATAGAGCTGGAATTGAGCTGTTATAGGCACAGAGAAGAGAAAACAACTTGATCGGAGATGAAAAAAGGAAAAGCCCTAATTTTTTCGACGAACCAATCGTTCGACCATCGGAAAGATCTCCGGAGAAAATCGATGAGGGTAACATCGATCGGATGCGAAGAATATGAACAAGCTAGATTCTAGCTCTGATACCATGTTAGATCAACCAAACCTTCACCATTGTAGCAAAATCAGAGAAGAAGAATACCCTGGTTCGAGCAGAAGAAAAGATGAGAGAAAATATTTTCTTATTTTTGTGATGTTCAATTTAATGTTACGTGTATCGTGTGTGTAATCTATATACATGTTATCAAGTAAAGAAAAAAAATATGTAGTCAAATACAAGTGTATTGGGTCCTATCTATAACTGGGTCTTGCCCTTGATGTCTCCAGTTTGGGTCTTAATAGCAACAGACCATAATTGGGCTTGATGTGCTTGATGTTGTGGTCTGATGGAAGCATCTATGTTTACATAGTATCAAAAAATTTATCAGCCATTAATTGACTATCCTTCTTCACTTTTTTGGCCATCCACTTCCTTTTTGTGCACCATTACTTTAAGTCCTAGATCATAAACCCTTCATCACCTGAGGAAAAAATAAGCAGAGAGAAACAAGACGGAAAAAGGGAGGTTCTGATTCAATACAGAAAAAATTTACTAATAAAGCCTGTTCATAGAGGTTTAGGTCGTGGAATCAGCCTTTGATATTTGAATCAGGTAAGCTGCCTACATCAAACCCCTTGGGATGTGATCCTTCTCTGAACCTTGCATGAATATGAGATGTTTCGTGCACCGGGATGCCCTTTAAGTTTTTTCGAGGAAACGAGCTCCAACTAACAAGAAAAAAGCATGTAAAAATAAATACTGGAATATATCATAGAACATAACCCTACCAAAAGCACAAAATACCCATTTTCAAAACAAAACTATATTTCATAAAAATGGAAAAATAATGGCAATGTTATGAATAGAATTGTAATTAGAGTGAATATCTATCTTTTAGAGAGTTTGTTACTTTGTGGCTAAGTCATTTTCCCCCTATAAATGGAGGGGTCTTACCCCATTGTAATTCATCCCAAAATTCAGTAAGAATTACCTCTCTTTTCCTTGTAATATTATTCTTTTTCTTATTGTTTTATTTCACGTTAGCGGCACGAGACTCTACCGTCTCAAGAAGCTCTTTGAGAAGATTAAGGTATAACTTTTCTCATCTTTTAATTATGACTGACATTATGAAAAAAAAGTTCGTTGCCCTTGAAATTTCGGGCAAGAACTATATGACATGGGTGTTGGATGCTGAAATCCATTTAGATGCAATGGGTTTTGGAGACGCCATTAAAGATAAAAATAAAATATCTACCCAAGATTGTGCTAAGGCCTTGATTTTCTTGCGCCATCACCTTGAGGAAGGGTTAAAAATAGAATATCTCACAGTAAAAGATCCACTTATTTGGTGGAATGGTTTAAAGGAAAGATATGACAACTTAAAGTTGGTCACTCTTCCACAAGCACGATATGATTGGGCTCATCTGAGGCTACAATACTGTAAGTCTGTATCTGAATATTATTCTGCGATGCTCAAAATTCCTTCTAAATTGAAACTCTGTGGAGATAGTATCACTGACTATGATATGCTTGAAAAAATGTTCACAACGTTTCATGCCTCCAATATGGTCTTGCAACAGCAGTACCAAGAGAAAGGTTTCAAGAAGTATTCTAAGTTGATTTCTCTTCTACTTGTGGCTGAACGAAATAATGACTTTCTCATGAGAAATCACGATAATCGACTCACTGGGTGTACATCATTGCCTGAAGTGGATGAGGTGTATTCCCATTATGCTAAGCGTGGAAAAGGCCGTGGACCTATTCATGGTCGTGGACATGGACGTGGACAAGGAAGAGATTTTCCTGGTGTTAATCATCCCCAAAGAAAATAACCACCAAAAGTGGAAAGGGAAAGATGAGAAGCCAAAGGCAAATAGTTCAGAAACTGAATTCTATCGTTGTAGTGAAAAGGGGCATTGGGCAAATATTTTTTGTACACCAAGACATTTGATTGAGCTTTATCAAGGATCTCTAAATAATAAAGGCCCTGAAGCTAATTTTGTATATGACAATGAATTTGAAATCACCCAGTTGGATGTGGCAGGCTTCTTTGAGCACCCTGATGAAAAAATAGACTGCTTGATCGGTGATGGATCCATGGTTAAAGACGATTGAGTTGTTTAACTTTTATTTTTTCTATTTGTAGTAGCTAGTGAATAAGCATCATATAATCATAGTTTTTTTATATGAGCAGTAGTCATTAGTATCAATTAGTATTATTTATGTTAGTTCGTTTTGATCAAATATAGTTCTAGTATTCATTTAAAACAATATTTCAGTAAGAGAATATATTTATGTATATTAAATGTATTTTTTTAATACAAATATAAGATCGAGACCAATGTATATCGAACATGTAAGCAGAACAACACGTAGCTCCACCTCTAAGATCATGAAGATTATAAAGGATTTATGTGGTTAGTGACAATCATATTGATGTATAAAATTAAGTTAGTAACTTTCTATTAAGTAATAAAGAAAATATCAATTTGTCCTTATTTATACGCCGAAATGTTCTCCTCCAAGTTCAAGAGGAACTTGTTGAGTTTTAAAGATATCCACTGAAATAGATATCATATTGAGATAATAGACGAGAATAATCTTAAATATCTCATCATTACCAAGAATGTCTCCAGCCAAAAAAGGGCTATTGAGAAATTTCCATCTTTATCTTGTGGCTTGTATTGGACAAGAATTAGTGCAATTGAGGCACATTCTATCGTAAACCAAAAGGTTACTGATTCCAATACTTTTGTACATTGGCATGATCGATTGGGACATCCTGGATCAATTATGATGAGACGAATTATAGAAAACTCAAATGGGCATCCATTAAAGAATTTAAAATTTCCTTTAAATAATGAAATTTCTTGAACTTTTTGTTATCAGGAAAGTTAATTATTAGACCATCACCAACAAAGGTTGGGATTGAGTCCCTTGCGTTTTTTGAATGTATACAAGAGGACATTTATGGACCTATTCACCCACCTAGTAGGTCGTTTAGATATTTTATGATCTTAATAGATGAATCTTCTAGATGGTCTCATGTATTCCTATTATCATCTCGCAACCTCGTGTTTGCAAAATTAATGGCACAAATAATCTGATTACGGGCATAATTTCCCGATAATCCAATTAAGTCTATTTGACTGGATAATGCTGCTGAGTTTTAATCCCAAGCATTTAATGATTATTGCTTAACAATTGGAATAAAAGTGAAACATCCTGTAGCTCATGTTCACACTCAAAATGGCCTTGCAGAGTCTTTAATTGAACGTCCGCAATTGATAACAAGACCGTTACTCATGAAAATGAGGTTGCCCACTTATGTTTGGGGTCACGCCATTTTGCATGCAGTAATGCTAGTTCGTCTCAGACCGAAAAATTATAAATATTCCCCGTGCACGATTTGCAGACAGTCGATTCGATGAGACACTTTTCCCAAAATTAGGGGGAGAAATTGGTGAAGCCAAACGGAAATTTTTGTGAAAAAATCCATCATTGTCTCATCTTGATCCACGTGCCTCTATTTGTGAAAAAGAGGTATAAAATATCATTCACTTGCAGAAAACAACAAATCAAATGTCAGAAGCATTTACAGATCTGAAAAGGATAACAAAATCACATACCCCTGAAGAAAATGTTCCAAGTCGTATTGATGTCCCTGTTGGACATTCTTCTAGTGTCATATCTAATGAGTCAAAAGCATCCCTAAAGCATGGCAGACCATTGGGTTCTAAGGATTGAAATCCTAGAAAAAGAAAAAGAAATGCTCAAGATGACACTACGAAAGAGTCTCATGAAAAAATCCACAATTTAACCAATCTTGAGATTCATGAGAAAATCAATGAGCTTGAGACTCAAGAAAATAATGAACTATCAATAAACCCAATCGATATTAAGACAAATTTGAATTAAGTGGTGGATTATGTCTTTGCATATAATGTTGCATCTAGCATTATGCAAGTTAATGAGGATATTGAACCTCAATCTGTTGGAGAATGTCGACAAAAATGTGATTGGCCAAAATGACACGAAGCAATCCAATTAAAGTTGAATTCACTTGCGAAACGTGAAGTTTTTAGGCTTGTAGTCCAAACACCTAATGGTATTAAGCATGTTGGCTATAAATGGGTATTTGTACGCAAGAGGAATGAGAAAATAAGGTACAAAGATATAAGGCACGCCTTATTGCACAAGGATTTTTACAAAGGCTTGGTGTCGATTGTGAAGAGACATATTCACCCCTTATGGATGTTATAACATTCTGTTATCTCATTAGTTTTGATGTCCATGAAAAAATTGACATGCATTTAATGAATGTGGTTATAGCCTACCTTTATGGCTCACTTGATAAGGAGATATACATGAAAAATCCTGAGAGATTTAAAATTGCCTAACGCACATAATTCAAAGTCCTGGGAAATATTTCAATCAAATTACAAAGATCTTTGTATGGTCTAAATCAATCAGACCGGATATGGTATAATCGTCTTAGTGAGTATTTATTAAATGAAGGTTATATAAATGATGTCATTTGTCCATGTATTTTTATAAAGAAAATAACATCGGAATTTGTTGTACTTGCCGTATATGTTGATAACATAAACCTTATTGGAACTCCTATAGAATTTCAAAAGGCAATTGATTATTTAAAGAAGCAATTCGAGATAAAAGATCTCGGAGAGACAAAATTATGTCTCGGTTTGCAAATTGAACATTTGGCAAACGAGATTTTTCTTCATCAATCATCCTACACAGAAAAGGTATTGAAACGTTTTTACATGGATGGAGCACATCCATTAATTACTCCGATGGTTGTTCGATCACTTGATGTGAATAAGGATATGTTTCGACCTCAAGAAAAGAAAAGCTACTTGGTCCTGAATTACCATATCTTAGTGCAATTGGTGCACTAATGTATCTTGCTAATACTACAGACCTGACATAACTTTTTCAGTTAATATTTTAGCAAGATATATCTCTGCTCCTACAAGGAGACATTGGAATGGAATCAACCACATATTGCGGTATCTAAAAGAGACTACCGATATGGGCTTATTTTATTATAATAATTGCCGTCCCAATCTTGTTGGTTATGTCGATGCTGGGTATTTATCTGATCCAAGTAAGGCTTGATCTCAGGCTATGTGTTTACCTGTGGAGGCACTGTCATATCGTGGCTACTTCATCATGCTGAGATAATTGCTATTCGTGAAGCAAGACGAGAATGTGTGTGGTTGAGGTCTATAATACATCTTATTCGAGACAAATGTGGTTTGAAGTGTGACAAACTACCCCCGATTTTGTATGAAGTCATGCATAGCCCAATTGAAAGGAGGATTCATAAAAGGAGATAGGACAAAACACATTTCACCGAAGTTATTTTTTACACACGAGCTTCAAAGAATGGTGATATCAATGTGCAACAGATTCATTCAAGTAATAAATATGGATAATTTTTTTACCAAATCTCTACCGACGTCAACCTTCAAGAAGCTGGTGTACAAGATTGGGATGCGGAGGCTCAAAGATGTGAATTGATACACTTATCGGGAGGAGTTAATACGTGTTGTACTCTTTCTTCTTACAAGGTTTTGTCCCACAGGATTTTTCTTTCAAGGTTTTTAAAGAGGCAACTAAAAGGCGTATTTCTAAATATGTGTACTCTTTTTCCTTCACTAGAATTTTTTCCCACTAGGTTTTATTTTAGTTAAGGTTTTAACGAGACGCACTACTTATTGAGTAGATATTTAAGGAGGAGTGTTATGAATAGAATTGTAATTAGAGCGAATGTCTATCTTTTAGAGAGTTTGTTACTTTGTGGCTAAGTCATTTTTCACCTATAAATAGAGGGGTCTTACCCCATTGTAATTCATCCCAAAGTTCAATAAGATTTACCTCTCTCTTTTCCTTGCAATATTATTCTTTTCCTTACTGTTTTATTTCAAGCAATAATATATAACTATTTATGAAATGCTTACCTTCCCTCAATCAAAACCCTCGCTAGCCTAATCCCTTCAATTTGTTAATAAGTTGTTATCATAGGAGAAATTATTAATCTGAATCTTAACTGCCATACCAAACCTTAACATAAAATCCAATTAAAAAAGAGATAATGAAGGTAGATGACATGGCTTGATCACTATCATCATCATAATCATCATCCCTATATTTTAAACCTACATTAATACGACGTCATTTTAACAGCGAAAGTAGAAGGTCCAATGAACTACCCCTATTTCTCAGCTGTAACGGCACGCAGACTTCTGTTTTTCCTTATAATTAATGTATTTTCTTTTGCTAATTAAGCTTTAAATTAAGTTTCAACATCAAGTGAGTCCCCATGGTTACCGAAAACAATGACACTTTAATAATAAGTTATAACTTAATTTTTATTTTATATAAGGTATGATAATTTACATCCCAACAGCTACTAATTGGTCCCTGCCTATAAAAATAATGAACATCATATATCATCAAGTTCACTTCATGCTCATAAGCTCTTGTTTTCTGGAACATCAACAATGGAAAAACAAATGTAAGAAGCTGTTATATTCATGTTTTTCTTAGATTATAACTTACTATTTATCATTTTCATTATGCTTCTTAATTATCAACCTTTTCTTCGTCAACTTTGTTCTTTCTGTTTTACTCTCTTTGAAGTCCGCAGAGACGGATACAGCCTTTTCGATAACGGGCTCATCTGAACAAGTATTTTTGGTATGATACATAAGTTTATATGCAAAAACTGAACTCATAATTTTAAGAAATAATGGGCTCAATTTTAAAAATCATAGATATTGAACTATAAAACTTAAATTTTGGATTCGCCTTGGGGTGCATGGGGAGTTTATGGTTGAGTTCTCCGGTTTTATAAGGAAATTTACGTATTATGAATTTCCAATATGACATATCAAAGATTATCTCTTTAGTATTTGTTTTTGGTTTGTTGCCAAACCTTGAAAAGGTAACTCCTTCATGTACTTTCTCATAGAAATTTTTTAAAAATCTTGTTTCAGATTTTTAAACTTATTTATGAATTCCGCTTCGACATCACTCGGTAGAATAACTATTTCCCTATTTATTCGGTGGAAATGGGAAATATGGACACGTAAAAGAAGTCGCAAAAAAAGCTTCTCTCAAATGTTAGTTTCTTGCGAAAAATGAAAAGGTCTATCTTAAATAGAAATAAAATTGGATGGTTTGCATTTATGAAGTTAATTAATGAAATAAGACTTTTGGCTTTTGTGGATAAGCACATTATGAAAAGGTCAACACTCAATTTTCTTATTATAGATAGTTTCTGATTTAATTGGTTGTTTACTGAACTTCTCTCACACTAAGTATTTCTTGTTTAGTTAAGATTATAACAAATTTAACAAACCATTAGCAAATAGCAACCCATAGAAAAAGAATGGCCACGAATAAATCATTTTATTATTTGATGAGTTAGAAGATAATGTAAAAAAGAAAGATGTAGCTAGAAATATAAGGAAATGTTGTTATTTATCATTAAGAAGAAAGTCAATTAGGTTACCCAACTCTTGCTATTTTACGTAACAAGCGAGAGTGTTTTTAGTCTAAATCGTTTAGCTTATTTTAGATTTTTTTTTATTTTCTTTCTCTATTTTTAATTTATATAAAAGGAAACATTTTTTTTAACTTTTCCCATACTTGTATAGAAACCTTACAAATGGCTGATTATGGCTTTATGATTTATTAATTATGATTTCTAGTTTGTTCTATGTACGTTCTTTTTCTATTGTTTCTTTTCTTGGTTTCTACTTTAAAAGATAGGTGTAGTTGAAGAGAATTAGTTGGTTACTTAATTAAATAACCAGAATAATCATTTTAATTTTAAAACCACACAAAAGCAAAAGAAGAATATTAATTCTCTATAGTCCTAAAATACGAGGCCGAGAATAAAACCATATGAAACCCCGCAATTTTCCATTGATAACACGAAGCTAATACATATCCTTTTCCGTCATCATTATTAATTACAAAATCCCGAAGGATAGAAAGCTATACAAGGAATATGTTACAAAAAGGCCATATAAAGAAATGTCTTAGCTAAAATGAGATAGTAATATAATAGAAAATAAATAACTATAGTTTTGACCATGTTCTTTCTTCTATTTTAATAACTCTTCTCTTTTAGATATTGTCCTATAAGAAATCTACACGAAAAGTTTAAATAGGACAAAAATACAATTTGTGCATCAAGTCCTATCTTAGGTTGGAAAATCTGTAAAAAGAAATTTCCTTTGTGGTGGATAATATGGAATTAATTAAATATTAAACCAAAAAAAAGTTCGTTAACTAAAAATACACTAGTAGTCATGATATATATCATTGCAAAATTATGGATAAAAGAAAGTTTCTCTAGGTAGAACAAAAAGATGGTCAAAAGCTGCAACACCCCCCTACCCCTCACCACACCCTCAAGTACGTGTATATATATATATATATATATATAAATAAAATTTCCCTTTGTATAAGTTGAGCATATCGCGGGAAATCAGATAAAAACTTTCTTGGAATACCTAATTTTTCTACTTCTATATGGTTTAGAAGCTCTAGATCTACTTCTTTATTTTTCTTGATCATAGCATCAAAACCACACCACTATTTTCTCTTTCTTTCTTCAAATCAAAAGAAACAAAACATTAAGGTAATCTCCAAATCCAATGATCATTTTGATTAGTGTGTAAGAATTTTTCATCATTTCAATGACTTTCCATGTTACAATACTATAAATATATTGAACTACGAAGCCTGCACTGCAACATGTTTAATTTATTATTAGTTAAAGTTCTTGGTTAAGCACGATAAAATTCGTTATTCGCATTTTTGTTATTCTTTCTTTTGTTAGAGCAGGCCGGCATAGAGACAGAGATTTGTCTCATATTCTTGATACTTTAATTATTTATTACTTTCTTGAATTTCTTAATATTATAATAGCATGCCTAGAAAGAAGAACTTTTGTTTTGTTTAACTTTGGTTGTACGTAAAATTAACAGAAGATTAATGGAAGCACAAACTCAAGGAGGTGCAGAAGTTAGAAGACTTCACATCATATATTTTCTCAGTAGAAAAGGTCGTATCGAACATCCTCATCTTATCAGAGTTCATTTTTCTAGAAATGGCATTCGTCTCCGAGGTTTGTTCTATAATCTAATTATTAATTAATTATTTTTTCCTTTTCATTTATCACTCGAGATGAAGATTTAATTCCTACACGAGTACTAATGAAAATGATATGACATAATAAAGTTTGATTAATGAGTTTAATTTCATCAATGATTCGATAATTATAGACGTCAAGAGATGGTTGGGAGAATTGCGAGGAAAAGACATGCCTGAATCTTTTGCTTGGTCATACAAGAGGTTAGTGCAAGTTTATAATATAATCTCATGAAATTAATTGCTCGTTGAGTTGTTAGCTTAAAATTAAACTTAGTGTTCTTCTGTCAAAATGAAAATGGATAAAACACCCGTGGTTTTTCTTTGTCATTTTGTTTCATACTTAAAAGTCATAAACTTTAAGGTGTTTTACTCGGAATTCATTCTTATATTAAGTCCGGTACATATTATTCGTCGTTTTTCCAAATTGAGTTTGAAAAAAAATGTGGGAGTATGGCATTTTAGAAAATTACAACCATTAATTATTTCTTTTTCAAGTTCGTTCTTACTGCTCCAGTTAGTAGTGTGTTAATAGAGTGACACATTTAGATACTAGTAGTTTAGATAAATACTTTTATAAATAGGTGTGCAAAAATCTTAAATGACCATAATAGAACTGAAGGTACAGGATCGCATGTAGAGAGGGGAGGGGGTTCACTCGAACCCTTTCACCGCAAAATTATATTGTACATATAAGAAAATATTCATTTTGTGCCTCTATAAATTATATTTTGAATCCTTTGCCATAACGTAAAATTATAGCATAGTGGTCAAGGGGTTCAAAATCATTTTGAGATTGATAGTTCAATTCCCATTGGGCCACATTTCTTTTTAATTTTTTAACTTTTTCTATTTTGAACCCTGAAAGCTTATCTCCGCCACTGCGAAGGTAGTACCTTGTTAAAAAACTCAGCTTGTCTTGAATGTATTGTTGTGTGGTATAGTTGTATATTTGTATCTTGTCTAGAAAAATCAAAATTGAAGCACAAATCTCATTTATCAATAAAATTTAATGTTATGATCCTTATGCAATGAGAATCAAAATCAGCATCACTAGATCAATCTCGCAAAATATTGTGCGTATCTGCTGGAGAGATATATATAGACCTCTCTGTAACAGCATTTTAATATAACAATATTTCTCTATAAAAGCTAAAAAAAATTTAAACTAATTTTTATGCTACGTTGTAATATATGTTTTCTGTAATAACATTTCGCTATAACATTCAAAAATATTCGGAATAAAATATTTCCTAAAATAGAAAAAATGAGGAAGTCAAAAATGTGATGCAGAAAATACAAGACAGGATATGTATGGCAAGACTTGTTGGATGAAGATCTCATTACTCCTATCTCCGATAATGAATATGTCCTTAAAGGATCCCAAGATTCTAAAGGCAAGTACACCCACTCCCCCTACCTTCTCTATTTTTAGGCCAAATACAAAACTCACCATTTTGCTGCAACTAATTGTATTTTCCTAACTGAAAAGTATATAAAATATGTAGTATAATTTTTTATATATAATGTATAAATCTTTCAAAATTGTGCAGATGTTATATGCGGTGAAAAAGGAGTACTAGCTACCATGCAAAAGGAACAAACCAAACAAGAAGATGATAATCAAGATCCATTCATGGATTCATCAAAGAAAACCCCTTCAGAAATTGAAGAAGAATCTCAAAATATTGCTTCTGAAACTTCCACACTCACTACAGATTCACCAAAACTCCAAGAAGAAGAAGAAGAAGAAGAAGAAGAAGAAGAAGAAGAAGAAGAAAAAGATTCAGAAAACAAAACTATACAAGAAAAAGTTAACAGCTTTGAGAACAATTCTTCTTCCTCTTCCTCTTCTTTTTGTTCAAAGAAAACCAAGAATAAAACAGAAGATCATGTTAAAGAAAATGGAGAAAAAACAAAGAAAAATCCAAGTTTTAACAAGAGTAGAAGCTATTCAAATGGAGCTTCAAGTATTTTCAGGAATTTCATCACTTGTGGAGCTGTGGATACTAATGATTCTGGAATTATTCCTATCCGAAGAAATAGGCCTTCTTTTAGTACTTCTGGTGAAAAAGCAGTGAGTTTTTCGTCAGAGATTTGTAAAGCTGAGAAAGTTATTGGAGGATCTCAAAGGATTTTTGGCACTGCTTGGAATCAACAGCATCAACATTCTAATAATGGAAGGTAATTTTTTGCATGCTTATTTATCAAATTCCTTTTTTATTCCTTATGGTAAATTATTTAATTAAGTGCAGTTAAGAATGTTTTCTCATCACTTAATAATCAGAATATCGAAATGTATAATACATTGTTGAAATCGCGAGAAAAGAAATATTATCGATATACTCACTCTCTTTAAAAAGGGGATAGTTATAAGTGTACAATAATGTTATTATCATTGGCATTGGTGTTGTATTTTTTGACATACATTATATTTTTCTTTCCGAACATTGATGTAGTTGGTTGGCAGTCTCTGTATTTAAATGAATAGATTATATTTTTCGGTTGAGAGCATAATAATTACTTGGTACTACTACATATGGGTGTACTTTTTATTAAAATCATTTTTTGTCAAATGATGGATTATTTTAAAGTTAAAGTGGATTAATTAACTGTGGGTTAAAATTTGATTGCAGGAAAAGCTGTGATGGGGCATACAGTTGGTCAAAGAACAAAAATGAATTTGGTAATCGTAGATCAGTTTCTGCTAATTACAAGCCAGTCAATGTACCCAATTGCTCGTAAGTTCCTTGGCAATAACTATACATATCGAAATTACATTCTCGATAATCATAGTCAAAATTTTGAAGTTTGAGTGCCTTTAAAATTAAGACGTCCATTGGGACTTGAAGAGTACGACATTTTTCGTGTAGTTTTTCTTCTACTTCCTGTCTTTTCTCTTCCTTATCGTAAATCTACAAACCCAAAATTCTAGCACAAATACACAGTGGTTTGGTAGGATATATTAGGAGAAAATAATATTAACCTTTAATATAAAATTGACCATATTAATCTTTACTATACCACACAAACACTCTAACATTATTTACTCAAAGGGCAATGTAGAAAAAAAATAATTAATTCATTCTCGAAATCCGAAAAAATCACTTATTTTGGACCACAAAAAAAGGCCAAAAAATCACTTATTTTGGACCGGAGGGAGTAGTATGTATTACCTTTGTTATTAATAATCCTTTGTTTGATAGAATTTTTCATGTATTAATTATACACCCTATTTGGTATTATCTTATGTATAACTAATAATCTAGCAAATCATGACATTAGTAATATCACGATTTTTAATACATGAATACGTGTGTATACATACCTATGCAATGCATGTTATTTTTAATACAACCAAACCAAACAACGGATAAGAGTAATCTCAGTATTACTAATACACTCTATTCAGTATTATTCTTATACACCTACCAAACTGCCTCAAAGTTCCATGACACATTCTAGTTATTCCAATGCTGCATAGTAATATTTTTGAGCTTTTATTTATTTATTTATTTTGGTGGGGGGGAGGGAGAGAGGAGAGGTACTGTGGTGTCTACACTAGCTTTGAGGGCACTTCAATAGTTCTACCTATTTGTACCTACAGCACAAATAAAGAGTACCAAGTCTTTATTAGAAGAGAAAATCCTATAGCATTTTCTGAGTTACGTGCTTAGTTCTTACTATGGTTGCGTTATGTTCCCCAGTTCAAAGAAGCGATGAAGCCAGAAAAGGAGAATATGTAATTTTATTACTATGGTTGCAGGCAATGTGGAAAGCCATTCAAGCCAGAAAAACTTCATACCCACATGAAATCCTGCAAAGGGATGAAAGCTCTGGCAAAGGGTGCTAATTCTGTTACCTCTGCTACTGAGAAGACTTCTAAAGATGCATCAAAAGTGGATTCTGTTTCTGGAACCTATTTGACTCATTAATTGCCAGCTTTCTTACTTATTTTTTCCAACTTCTTTTGGAATTAGATTATGTTTTTTTGTTAAAACTTTGACAAGCCTTCCATGTAAATTTGAGTAAGGTCCATAGGCAAAAAGCTTATGCAATTCAAGAATATTGAAGTATATTCCCCTTTACTTGCATTCAGTTAATTATAAGACTGGTTTTCCACCTTAATCTCAACTAAAGACACAGCAGAAGCTCAAACAACCATATGCAAACCAATTTAGTCGGGCCAATGAATACGGAATACCAGATGGTTAAACAAAACTTCCCAAATGACAAATGAATATTGATGGCTATAGGCAACAAATATGGTGTGTGTGTGTGTGTGTGTTGGGTGGGTAGGGGGGAGGAATTTTGATAGCCAACTTATCAATGTGGAAAATCTCTGATTTGCGTTATGTTCCCCAGTTCAAAGAAGCAATGAAGCTGACTTCTTCTGTACATTTGGATACTGAATCACTAGCTATATCTACTCTCTAAATTTCTTAGCCTCTGCTAAGTTAATGCTACAGCAGTCAGAAAGATGAGACAATCAACTAGGAATGGTGTTAATGACCATATTCATGTTACCAGAAAATAATTAAATCTAATGGCATCAGTAAAGAACAATCAGATTTCCAGGCTGTTAGTAGTCAAGAGTTAAGACTATTGCTGATTACTTACCTCCAAGAATGGAAGAGTCAACATGATCAAGCAAAAACCTATATAACTTCTTTCTTAATCCCTCTACTCTCTCATCTACCCGGCTTCCTAACTTAACCATGTCATCCAACCACTGATTGACCCTTTTCAGCTGACCAAGAAGACCTGCAATTTCAGAATTCCCTTCCACAGTATTCAGCCCAAATCCCTTGTTCAAAGAATCTTCTAAAAAGTTCAAGAACCAAGCACGAGATGAAGCAAGCAGCTTTTCGGCTAAAATTGCAGCCTCCTTCAACCCACTCCCTTTGGACCATTGTTCTCTTTCAGTATTCGTTCTTCGTGTAGCTGGTAAATGCTGCTTTGATTGAGATACTGATCTTCTTCCACTAGAATCAGGACCAGATGGCCCATTGGTTTTAGTGCTTTGCTTGTGTTTAGGTGAATGGTTCTCTGCTTCACTGTTCTTTGGATTGTTCTCTAATAAAATATAATGAGACTTCTCATTATCTAAATTCCCCTTCTTGCCTTCCTTTATGAACAAACAGAAATTGGAAAGCTCGGAATCAATTGCAGCTTGAATCCAAGAGGCTGCATTCTTATTTGTAAAATTATGGCAAATTTCTGGAAAGGGATTCGGCAGACAGAACTTGTCACTGCCTTTTGCTTCAGGAGTTCTTCTCGTCACCAATGATTTTACAGCGGCCGCTGCTTTCTGCATGTCTTCATGAAGGTTCAAATATTGCTCCACCAGTTGTCCAGCAGGTAGTTTCTTTGATGATTCACATAGTTCTGCAAACATACTGTAAAGAGGTAGTTGGTAAGGAGGAGTGTCTTACCATTTATGTTTTAAGGGCTGAACATAATTCAGAAAGAAAAAAAAAAATTTTATCACCGCAGTGGAGATTTTATATAAGAATATTAATTCAAGACAGTATTCAGATAATAACCAATCCTTGGCAACAACACCTGAAGAGTTGAAGAAAGGTATATATTGATCCTAACACAGTCTTGCATGGAACCTATATATAAACTATGTACCTGTTGCAAGATAACACTGTATGAGCACTCGGGATGAGCGACATCTAGTGAATGAAAATGAAAGTACGTAATCAAGATTGGGCCACATAGCCGAATAGTAGAGCTAAGCAAACAAGACATTACGTGGAATTTATTTATGCATACACACCAATAAATGATGTACCTCATTTTATGCTCAAAAGGTAGAGCTTACATTCCAGTAGTCTCAAGTCAAGTATCCATATAAATACATGTGAAGTAGAAACATCAAAAAGAAAAGATGAACCATTTACCTCATGCACTGGATTACACCTTCAGCAGCAGCAGCTTCTTCTAGTGCATGCATAGCAGACAGAAACGCGACATTCCTATAACTTGTAACTTCCTGAAGAGATTATAATTCGCAATTTGATAAACAAGCATAGCACTAACATAGACTGAAAAACTACAACTTTCATTCCTTAAGTACCTTGCCATGATCACGAACTGTTGATGGAAGTGAACTCCATGAAATCCTTGAGTCAGACCAATTCTTAAAACTGAGTGCTACCTTATTAAGATTGCATGGAAGAGTCTCATCCTGTAAAAGGTCTAGATCTTTTCTAGTGGGCTTGGTAACTGATCTTGGCGAGACAATAATATTCTTGTTTGTAAGTGGTGAAATGCTTGCACTTGAATGCCTTGGTGTTGAAACTTTGTCAAAAGAAGGCTTCTTCATAGAAGGAAGCTGCAAAATATCGATTCATCCAATTCAAACACAATCAACACGACATAGGCATGATATTTTCCTTAAAAGGACTTGGTCAATACAAAATGACTAACTAAACTTTCAGATTTTTCAGATAAAAACAGCACCAGTAACATAATTCCTGATGATTAACTATCCGCGCCCAATAAGATACTATGAGAAGCCATACAGGAGCAAGCCATGTAATTACAGGATACAGTTCTAAGCATTTCCAAGGTGACGAAACAGCCAGGTAACTTGAGCTACAACATTGTGTTTATAAGGATTTGGCATGAACAGATTGATCCAGTAACCAATACATCCGTCCATCCATTATCGAACCGAAAGAACCTCTACATTTTTAGGGTTCAAGTCTAATCCAGATATGAACTTACCTAATCTGATCTATTTAAAGAACCAAACCAAGAAACAGACGAGGACAGTAATTAACCTAGTGCTTTATTGTCTGACCATTTCTGCGCTAGGTTTGATAATTGAATCAGCCATTGACCTAAAAAGAGGAAGGGAAAAAGAAAAGGACCCTCCTACCAAACACAGCAGTAATGGTATAGATAAACGTAATAATAATGCAGTTGATAACAACATTAAAGCACAAAACTAACACCTAAAAAGTAAAACTTTACTACTTTCTCAAGCCTAAAATAAATGAAGTCACATTCTGCCAAAAGTCCATCAAAAACCTATAAGTGGGGTAACTTACAGAATCCGAACCCGAGAACCCGCTTTTGGATTTGGACCTAGGTGTAGCTCCACCACCATTTTTCTCACCAGGGCTCCGATCCCATCCTTTTCTCACTGAATCCAAACTCAATCTCCTCATTTCTAACCCTTCCACTTTCCCATTTCCAATGGACTGCCTTCTTGATTTTATTTCCCTATCCTCACTCACAACCACTCTGTTCACCTTGGTTTTAGCCTCCACCTTTTTCACTTCAGCATTCTTCTTCCCCCTTTTCGGGTCGGGTCGGTTGCGGGCAGTCAAAAATTCACTGGAGATCAAATCTTTAGGATCTCCAACACATGGACGCCTATTGGGAACCGGCTTGACACCACGGAGAAGCGGAACAGGAGAACCGGAGTCAAGCCGGGTGACGTGAATGAACTGACCGAGTTGAATCTTGTCACTCAGTATTAACTCAACATCTTCTTCTGATACAGAAACGTAAGCTGAATGCTGAGAATCTGATACCCTTAGATAAAAACCCCTGCTTTTCCATGGATCATCATCAAGTGATGGAACTATACTAATTACCTGAAAAACCTCATTAAATAAAAAAATCAAAAAATGTCCATAACAGATAAATGCACCTAATAATAAAATTTATTTCTTGGAAGGAGCTTAAAATAAGGAGGCACGTGACTTGCCTGAAGAAGAGCAGAGCGGTGTTCACCAGCAACTTTGGTTTGTTTATCATCGAGGTGTTGCAAAAGTTTAAGCAAAATACCAGGCGTTAGAGACGCCATTAATTAATATTACAATGAGGAAGAAGAGGAACAAAGTTCAGAAACAGAAGCACAAGGAACACAGAAAGAGTAACAAACATGGCAGTGTAAGGAACAAAAGGATGTAAAAGGGGGGGGGGGGGTGGGGGGGCAAACAAATGGAATAGCAGCTGCAAGATTTGAGAGGAAGTATGGGGAAGAGTGAGTTTTGAGGGGGAATCTCAAAACGGTGACATTGGAGGGGGAGCTACAGGACACGTGTCAGATGGAGATGTGGTCTTTAGCTGACAGAGAGTTGCAGAAATAAGAAGAGAGATGAGAGGGGAATCAGGAATGGGCGCGGATATCAGAGAGTACAACCAGAAGCCCAGTAGTAAAAGACAAGATTCAACTAAAAAGGTTGTAGTAGTATGCTCCTACGTGACATTGCCAACTATTCTTTGTTTCAACTGCACGGTTGTGGATTCCCAAATAAATTATTAAATGTGATTATTTTGTCCTAAGTTTTTGGAAAAAATAATTTGGGAATAATTTTTAGAAAAACTTTATAAACTAAGGAATTTCTTCCGTTCAATTCACCCAAATTTGGTATTGTTAAGTCGCACTACCTATTTATATATTTTCTTTTTTTGGGTAATTAAAATTTTTATTAGTGGGTAAAAGATATTTACAATAAGTACAATAATCATCAAAGTTGGGCATATTACGCCAAAGTTAAAAAAGATTGTTTTAATTTGATTTGGTTTAACTTTAATAAAGAAGAGAAGACTTCTTAGATATATGGTCTTAAATAAACCATAATAATTTGCGGCTATAAACTTTTGAAATTTATGATCCGTAAAATTTTTCATTGAAATAGTTTCTATAATTTTTAGTCGAGTTAGATAGTGAGACAAACTGGCCAGAAAATAGTTTCTGGAAAATATCATAAGAAATGAAACCAAACTAAAGGACAAAGAGGTACTTCAATTAATGATACTCATGATACGATTTATCCAATTAAAAACTAACCATAGACCCTAGTCAAGATAGTGACTCTTCAATTGTGGTAACCTGACATCTTTTCTATTGATACAAGGAAGTTTTTGATAGCAAAAGATTTTTTGTACTATTTTGAAATCCTTTTTTTCCTTCTTGGTGGTACGTTCGTAAGTTATAGTTTAAAGAAACTGGCCCTTGTAGTTACTAAAAGTTGCATACATCTCCCATTTCTTTTTTCTTTTACCATTTTTGCATTCTCTATTCATACCAAAACACTCTTAAAAATTCGGAAAAGTTCGAATTCTATACCTGAGATTCCAACATAATGTGTTGGAGTTTTAACATAATATGTTGGAAGTTTATACGCAGGATTACCATAATCCAGCATATTATGATGGAACAATCTGTGTACTAGAGTTCCAACATATTATGCTAGATTGATTATAAGCATGAGCTCCATAATCCAGCATTATGCTGGAATTTTCGTGTTTCGGCAAAATAGTGGTAATTTTTTAATGACTTTGCAAACATTGGTTATTTTTCAATTATCATCCCGAAAACTGACTAGCTCATGCTATTTTCACCAAATTTGAAGGAAAAGAAACCAAAAACAGTTAGATACCACTTGGACATAGATTTGACTGAACTCAAAAAAATAATTTTTGAAAATTAAAGTTGTGTTTGAACATGCATTTTATTTGAAAAAATATGAAATTTTGCGAGTGGAAAGGCCAGTTTTTGGAGCTTGAAAATTTGAGCCAAATTTTTTTTTTGGTTAATTTTATTGAACAAACAATGTGTAATTTTTTTACTTAAAACGTAGCCAAAATCTATATCTAGACGAGAGCTTACTTATATGAAAAAGGCTAGCAATAGTTAAATATATTGATGATTCCCATGTGCTAAAGAAAATCCGTCCACATCTCATACGATCTATGATCTATAGCTATGTAATAGTATTCTTTTTAGTTTCTAAAGCTACAATTTTACCATTTTCTCAAATAGTTTAATCTTTTCTTCGATGCCATTATATAACAAATTGTATAGAAAGAACGAAGGTTCATATCAATTAGTTATTCATCGTAGTTTATAAATCGGTTTCATGGTAGTAATACCTGTATTGTAAGAACATTTCTTTCTAAATGGGCACTGCCCTTTAGTAATTGCTTTTCATTCTCGTGCTCTTCTTTTTCTTGAAAAAAACTCCTTACAAGAACAACAATATATATGTAATCATGTCACTTATAAAATAATTATGGGTAATTGCATTAATTAATAATTTAATAAATTGTTAATTATCTTATTATCAAAAGTTAAACTGCATTAATAGGTAAAAATTTCTTGACACCATTAGATATAATTTTGACCGTCAAGTAAAAGTAGATGTGAGTTGGATCACCAATAACCCGGTCAATATTTTTTCTCTATCTAGTTATTCTATTCTTTATTTTTGATACAACAAAAAATATCAGTGTAATCTTATATAGTGGGGTATGGGGAGCGTAGTATGTATGATGCCTTACTCTTACTTTGTGAAGCTAAAAAAGCTGTTCTCGGTATATCTTCGGTATAGGGAAAGCATAGTAACATTACCATTCTTTATTATTGATAGTTCATGTCGAAAATTAGTACTAACTAGTTTTGTTCAAAATAAAGTATTGATTGGGTTTCACTCTTTTAGCCCTTTTAGCACAATCTTTGACAGTCCATCTTGAGTTTAGCCCATTTTGAGTCATCCATAGTTGCTCGTATCTCATTCAAATAATAACCTAACTTTAGACGAGTTGAGCATATTATATAAGCTTAGGCTAATATTGACACCTCTTGCATCAAGAGAAATAAAACAGGAATTTTAGGGTAACAATAAGATTAAGAAATAATTACCAGATTGATTATGTGCATAGGCGAAAGAGATCGAGTATAACATAAATTATAAGCAAATTTGCTACCAAGCAAAACATTAATCTTTATACATCTATGCATTGCTAGGAATGACAAATATCTGGAATGGTAATGCTGAGAACCTATGTATTACTCCTATACATCTACGCATGTCTTGATTTAATTTTTCCATGTTACGAAATACAGTTTAATGTGTTTTCCTCTTTTTATTGTTCATAGTCTATTCCCAGTTCTTTTGTACAGTTGCTTAAAAGCTTCTTAAAGGAACGCGATAAACTAAACTCATTAAATTAGCGCTTAAGCCGTAAAATGAGAACTTACTTGTTTACGTAGCGGAAGCGGAAGGAACGAATGAACCGCAACTGGATTTAGTGGTCAATGGTGATTGTCACGGTATGTTGAAGAAATCGCATATTCCACAGTCTAAGCCCTAACTAGAACTGAGAAAGAAGAGCGTAGAATAATACTGCTGTGAGTATCTTTTATTGTATATTATAAGTGTACTTATATAGGGACCATTAAGATTAACTAATAACTCTATTGGGCCTTAAATCACCCTTTATGGGTGGACCCAAATTTCATACATCTCCCACTCACACATAATGGGAGTGCTGATCTAGTCTAGAAAATATATTCTCATCTCATCTCCTCAATTATTCATACAGGAAAGTAGACCGTGCGACCAGCATACTGTGAGAGCTAAGTGTTATACATACGTTAGGAGTATATAGCCTCTCGTCGAGTGCAAACCTGCAAGTAGATCATAAAGTATGCAGTACCCTATATCATATGAATCACATTTGATATAGTCTCAACATCTCATATATCATTATTTCTTGTATTCACAATCATAACTCATAAGTTATAACTCGTGCACCAGTGAACTCATATAAATGAAATTCCATAAATAATCTTCCTCTTCTCACGATTTAATATTAGTTTGATTGTTTTTCTAGATATGCTCTGCTAGATCGAATTATGTACATGATCTTTTGGAAACACATTAAGATAGCTAACATCGAACTAATTGAGCCACCATGAAAGCTCTAGCTCTCACATAACAATAAGTTGAGAATGGACTTATGTTACCTCAATTGGTTGATATTAACACACATGGTATGAAACACATGCTACAATATTTTCTCCTGTATGTCTTTATCTCATAAAGAATGTTGTACAAAATTTAGACACCATAAATATCTAAGTTTGAGTTACTTGATCTACAATATCATTTTTAACTCACATTTGGCTCGCAAAGTAGATGAGGTGAACGTTTTTCACCCTAATGACCTTATGTCATTATTTAAGCGACATTCTAATTTAAAGTGAACATCTCTCAAATTATCCTTATGATAATTTTTCTTAAAATTAAGTCTCATCTGTCACATTACTAAGAAAAGGAGGCAGTTGCCTGCGTGAGAAGGCTAACCTCTTGTTTACTCGACATACTTAATAAAATAAATAAATAAACAAAGAATGCACATCACATTCAGCAATAAAAATATGAATGTATGTAAATCAACTTTATTGATAATAAAAGAACATCAGTTGTGAACACGGAAAAATAAATAATAAAATAAAGTATCTCAAAGTCTATGAAAGCCTTGAGACCTAGTGTGTCTTACAAATGTATCTCTAGACAAAGGCTTGGTCAATGGATCTGCTAACATATCTTTTGTAGACACATACCTCATGATCACTACCTTGCGTCTAACTTGTTCCTTGCATAGTTATACTTGATATCTATGTGTTTGATTTTACAATGAAACTTAGGGTCCTTGGTAAAGGATATTGCAGTTCCACTGTCACAGTAGACTAATAATACTTAAGCATTTTCTGCAATATCTAATAAGTGTTCCAAGAAGTTATTCAACCAAACAGCTTCTTGTGTTGTTGATGCGAGAGCCACGTATTCGACTTGCATTGTAAATAGTGATACACATAATTATTTATTACTACTCCAGGATATGGCGCCATCACTGAGTAAGAAAATATATAATGAGGTAGACTTCCTTTCGTCTATAACTCCTCCACGATCAGCATCACTGTATCCAATTAATCGCAGATCCTTGCCGCCTTGGTAACAAAGGGCATAATCAACAGTTTCTTTCAGATATCTCATGATCCTCTTTACTGTTCGCCAATGTGCTAAACCTGGGTCGGTTTAATATCTACTTACCAAGTCAATTGCTTGACAGATATCAGGTCTAGTGCAAACCATATCATATATTAGACTTCCGACTGCGGTCCTATGAGGAACTCAGCTCATTCATTCTATCTCTTCAGGAGTCTTAAACATTTGTCTTCCGAAGGCATGGCCTTTACCGATAGAAGTGTCAAATGGGATACTATTTTGCATATTGAATCGTTCAAGAACTTTTCTAATATAATTCACTTGTAAGAGATACAATAGTTTCTGATAGAATTCGAGGGTTCACCAAACTATATAGAGAGCCAGGTTCTTTATTAGTTTTCACAGATTACACACATACATCAGAATGTAATTGACACTTGGAGTTTTTACGTGAAATATTCCCAGTTCAACACGATTAAAAATCATGACCTACACTTGTAGGATTTCAACTTTACTACTGAGCAACTTTCAAATTACAACCTATGTAACTTAGGAATTAACTACTTAATCCCTCACTAACTTATAACACACCTATTACAAGCCATTTTGTAATCCCTCTATTACAAAGACTTCACAACTTGACTAACTCTAACCAAGACACAAACACTGAAGTTTATGATTTTACAAGAGTTTCCTAATCAATGCTTCTAAATAAGCTAAGTAGGAATTACAATTGAAGAACTATTACAAAGTTACAACTCTAGTAAGGACATACAAAGACTTGGTATGGGAACTGGTCTGTAGCAGTGTTGTTCTTTGCTCTTGATGCACTGGAGAATCGTTTTTCTTGATTATAAATCACTTGGAGTGCTTGAGTAAATTATCTAGTGTTCAAGTGATATTTTGTCGTTGATTTAATGTTAATATAATATTAATGACATCATCGAATGATATAAGCAACTTTGGTACAAGATCTTTCCCAATGGAAGTGACTGTTGTACTATGTTGTATTGTTACGTGTGTAGTCAGTCATTTTCCAACTCTGGAGAGTTGACTTGGTATAATCACCAGGGGAACCTGAGTTATCTGTTCCCTGTGTTGATTATTTAACTTCTGAGGTTCTGACGAACATCTCCAGGTTAAGTCTGATTATTTTCATGCGCTTGGGAATGTGTAATAAAAGTGGATCAGGTTCCTCATCTGGTTCTTGAAATTAAGTTTATTAGATCATCAAAACATAAAACAAAGGTACTTATAACCTATCAATTTGCCCCTTTTTGATTATGACAAACTTATATTTGAAAAGCCTATGAAGAACCACATAAACCAAATAGTGCACCAGCAACCTTTAGTGAGTTCCCCCTAAATCTGTATTCCCCCTTAATCAGTGAATCTCATTATTCAATTATGTAAAAATCTTTCTCCTTTTGGCATCATAAAAAGCACACACAAAGCGAAATAGCATAAATAAGTCTAGCGTGGTTAACTCATGCCACTTTTGTGCACACAACATGATAGAAAATAGAGACAAAAGAGCAACATTCCAAAAAAAAACAAGTACCAGAAACAAAACATCATCAAAACATACTTAAAAGATAGACACTGGAAACTGGACACTGAGGGCACATTTCTTAAGGGGCACTGGAGGAAGAGGGCTTTGAGGAGGTGGCAAGGGTTTTGAGGACAAGATCCATGCAAGCATTCACAAACATTTGCTCATTGAGTAGTTTCTCCATTAGGTCCTCAACCTGTTTCCGGAGCTCAGCATTTTCCTTCGTCAGGCAGGCAACTCTGAATTGTGAGAACTACTAGAACCTGGTGCCTCCTGCAACTGATTGAGCTAAATCTCAAGAATCGCGTTCCTTGCCTTCAACTTTCTTATCTCCTCTGTGGCACTATTCTGGGAATTGATCAGTTGAGAGATAGTAGAGGTGCTCCCAACTCCTTCGACCTTGTCAATGCATTCACACTCCTCAAGGGTGGTCTTGGAGAAATTCTGCTTCTTGGTCCCCACTTTGGCCTGTCCCAGAGGTACCTTGAAGAACTTGAAGACCTTTGTGAGGAAGAACTCGTAAGGTAGCCCATGGTTTCCATCCTTAAAATCTGCTATCTTTTGCATATGCTCAATCATTATTCCAGGAAATTTGATGGTGGTAAAACTATCCAGGGCTTCCATAAGGACTAGGTCAACTTTGGATGTGATAGATCTTCTCAGCACGAGGAAGAAACACCTTTTTAACCATCTAAAAAAAAACTGATAAACTTGAAGGAGTGCCTTTTTATGCACCCGTTCCCCCTGCTGAATTGCCCTTTCCTTGACAATGGCGTTTCTAAAATTGGACGCACAAGCACCCTGAATAGATGACAATCGTTCAGCAGGAACTCCAAGAATTTTCCCCAACACAGCGGAGTCCATCACTATGTCCACTCTATTTACCAATGCACAAATGTGATCATCTTCAACCTTGCATAAAAGCTCTGCACCTCCTCCTCATATACCTTTGGTACGTCAACTATGAACAAATTTTTCCACAGCTGGAACTCACAAATTTCTACCAACTGCCTCATTACAACCATCTCCATAATCTCTGGGGAAAACGTGTGGCCCCACATCACTTTCTGATATTTCAGTTTCTCCTCTCCAGAACTCAGACACTGACCAACTTTTTTTCTTTCTTGGAGGAACCAGGTTCCTCATCATCATCCATCTTCCTTTTCACTGACTTGCATATGGCCATTCCCTTCTCTACTGACTTTTCATGCACATATTCACCAAAATTTTCCACTTCTTCATTATCAGACTTGTCACCACTCTCTTTCATTGTCTTGTCACCAGAATTCTTCACACACTTTTCACTGGAAGCAGCATCAGCACTTTTGGAAGGACTCCCAACACTTATAGAAGTGTGATTTTTGGATAGAGAGGGAGTGCTTCTGTCTTGGGGGCTTGCGAACCAAGGAACTAGGTTCCTCTTCGGCTTCTTCATCCACATTCACCACAGGAACATCCTTTTCCTGTACATGTTTTCCATCCTTGACCAACTTTCTCCTTCTTTGACTCCGTTGGATCTTCTTAAGAGCAGACTCTAGAGCCTCCTTTTTCTGCAACCGTGTAGTGGATCGCTTAGGGGTTGTCTCTGGAGTTGCCACTGGCTTACTCCTAACCCTAATGAAACTGCTAATCACCATATCATCTATATCTTCTTCATTTCTAGACTGCATTTCCGGCACCACCATATTCAAGGGCTCAACATAGAAGTGGGAAGAAGGAGCAGGATCAACAATAACCTGGGGAGATGACCCCTGACCTGGAGCCTCTGTGGAGGGATCAGGTCCATCATTTGGGACCCCAGTAGCATCTTCCTATTCTAGTTGTTCAAATGGCACAAGTTCTCCCCCTTCTTTTGTGGGTTGGGCTCTTCCCCCTGAGGCTCAGACCCTCCTACACCTTCCTCTACAACAACCCCTTCAGAAGCGATGGAGAGCATATTTTCTATTACCTCATTTTCTTGTGGTTCCATGGAAATTTCAATAGAGGGAAGAGTGATACCTGCAGAATCATGACCTGTCATGGTTGTCTCAACATTGTCATGACTAACCACTGGATTTTCACATGAAGGCTCTTCCATGGCGAGAGTCGATGTTTCCTAATTTCCTTCTTGAACCAAATCACCTTGTTCACCCTTTTCACTCTATTTAACTGGTGAGAATGGAGGAGGAATGACATTCACAAACTTGCTCGGAGTCGAGGTTGCATGACTTTGATGAGGATCAAAATCTGACTGGGTAGGAGAGGGTGTGGAGGAGACTCTGCTCTAAGGTTTGGACTGGTGGTTGTGTTGGGTGAGGATTCTACCGCTGGAGTTCTAACTGGTGTGGACTCGATGAAGGTACTATTAGTTACACTGGTAGGTGCTTGATTTTCAGACATAGTGAAGGTTTAGTGGAAAAATTAGTGGATTGAGAAAAGAGAAGACAAAGGGAAAGTTTTAAATTTGGAAGTGAAGGGTTGTGACATTGATGGATTTATTTATGAAAAGTGAGGACCGGTTATGAAACGACAGTAGTTTTTTCTTGGAGAGTCGGACCGTTCAGTAGCAGGTGAGATGCTTTTGATGAAAAGACACAACGTAAAGAGACTGACATGCTGATTATGTGGCATTATTTTTGTCCATTTTAAATTATGTATGAGAACACAAAGAAGCTACTAACCTGTGTAAGGAGAACCAGGTTCCTTGACAAGTCATGCAAGTGTAAGCTTAACCCTTTTATCGGTATATACTGCATCAGCTGCTCTGTAATCATCATGAGTGTCTACCTGTAACGGTATAAAAATGAGTTAGATTTTCCAGAAAACACTTTAGCTAATTTTACCTGTATATGTCTTTCATAGCCAATCATTAGGAACCAAGTCCTATGCTGGGTTTTATTAACCCCAGTGCCAGGAAATTTCTCTCTAAATGTTCTTTGCTTAGGGCTTTGGTGAAGATGTCTGCAATTTGATCTTCAGTGCTGCAAAACTTCATACAAATGAGCTCTTTTTCAACATTGTCCTTGAGGAAGTGATAACGTACATCAATGTGCTTGGTCCTCTTATGTTGCACTGGTTTTTTAGCCATGTTGAGTAAACTTGTATTGTCACACAAAAGAGGTACACAATGAGTGTACACCCCAAAGTCTTCTAACTGCTTCCTGATCCACATCAATTGAGCACAGCAAGAAGCAGCTGCTACATATTCTGCTTCAACTGTTGAGAGTGCCATTGAGGTTTGCTTCCTTGTACCCCATGAGATAAGACAGGAACCCAAAAAATGTGCCATTCCAGACGTACTTTTCCTGTCCACTAGATATCCTGCATAATCAGCATCAACATACCCAATGAGATCAAAATTATCACCTGAAGGATAGTAGAGAACCAGGTCCTGTGTCCCTTTGAGATATATCAAAATTCTCTTAGCAGTCTTCATATTAGATTCCTTTGGATTTGACTGGAACCCTTGCACAGAGACCCACGCTGAACACAATGTCTGGTCTGATTGCAGTGAGATGCATGAGTGATTCAATGATGCCTATATACATGGTTTGATTTACAGGCGAACTAGGTTCATCCATGTCTAAACGTGTAGTTGTGGCAATGGGAGTGTCAATAACTTTTGATGCTTCCATGTCAAACCTTTTCAGCAGCTCCTTGATGTACTTTTGTTGGCTTATCAATGTTCCCTTTTTAGATTGCTTCCCTTGAAGTCCCAGGAAGAAATTCAATTCTCCCATCATACTCATCTCGAACTCACTCCCCATGAGTTTTGCAAACTCTTCACAAAGAGAGTCAGTTGTGGCTCCAAAGATGATGTCATCAACATATACTTGAACGATGAGCAGGTTCCTCTCTTGTTTCTTCAGAAAAAGAGTGTTGTCAATTTTTCCTCTTGTAAAACCATTTTCTAGAAGAAACTTTGATAACCTTTCATACTAGGCTCGAGGAGCCTGCTTTAACCTATACAATGCCTTATCCAGCTTGAATACATGCTCAGGATGCTCGTGACACTCAAATCCAGGAGGCTGCTTGACATAAACTTCTTCTTTCAGGAAGCCATTCAGAAATGCACTTTTGACATCCATTTGGAACAATTTAATTCCATATGATATTCAAAGGCAATAAGAATTATGATAGCCTCCATTCGAGCAACTGGAGAAAATGTCTCATCATAATCAATCCCTTCTTCTTGATTATAGCCTTGAACTACAAGCCTTGCCTTGTTTCTTGTTATATTTCCAAACTCATCAAGTTTGTTCCTGAATACCCGTCTGGTCCTTATGATGGTACGATCTTCATGTCTAGGAACCAGGTGTCATACCTTGTTTCTCTCAAATTGATGCAGCTCTTCTTGCATGGTTGCAATCCAGTCTGCATCTTTCAGTGTTTCTTTGATATTTTTGGGTTCCATTTGGGAAAGAAATGCTGAAAAGGCAAGTGAATTTTGGCTTATGATCTGGTTTGAACTCGTGAGTCAAGAGGGGTGGTTATGTTGTCAAGAGGATGTGAGTTTTTGTGCTTCTAGTTTGGTACTTGAATCTCATTAGTAGAGGAACCATGTATGTCTGACTGAGGTTCTTGGCCGCTTCTTACTTCAGCAAGTGGAGTTCCTTGGACTGCCTCGATAACTCTATTTTCAGCTTCAATTGTTGTTATCGTGGAACCAGGTTCCTCTCCAATAGATGGAAAAGTAGTTGTATCATCTTCACTGGATTCCTTGACATGAATCATCATGTCTGCCTTCCCATTTTCCATGTCAATAACTTCACCTGGAACCAATAAGGGTTCTCCATCTTGATCAGCATTCCTGTTCTTCTCACAAGAGAGGTGAGACTCATCAAAGATCACATGTACACTATTCTCACACACTGAGTTCTTTTGTAGTACACTTTATAAGCTTTGCTTTGAGACAAATAACCCAGGAAGATTCCTTCATCACTTTTGGCATCAAATTTTCCAAGCTGATCCTTGCCATTGTTGAGAGCATAACATTTGCAGCCAAATGTCCTCAAATGAGTCAGCTTGGGCTTTCTTCCATTCAGCAATTCATAAGGCGTTTTATTTAGAAGGGACCTGATCATGCACCTGTTCACCAAATAACAAGCAGTATTGACAGCTTCTGCCTATCAATTAACATTGTCCTTGTCATGTCTTCAAGAGTCATGTTCTTCCTTTCCACAACACTATTTTTTGTGGTGTGGAGTTTGGAAGTTATGAATAATGCCATTTTCAATACAGAATTCATCAAATCTAGCATTATCAAATTCTGTCCCATGGTCTGATATGGTGCAAGCCACATTTGTTCCCATCTTCACTTGGATCTTCTTAACAAAGGCAACAAATACTTGAAATGTTTCATCCTTGGTTCTGAGGAACAAGGTCCAAGTGAACCTGGAGTAGTCATCTACTATCACAAAGATATATCTTTTTTCTCCTCTACTTGGCACCCTCATTGGTCCACATAGATCCATATGAATAAAATCAAGTGTCCTTGAGGTGCTTACTTACTTTTTGGGCTTGAATGAAGATCTGACGTGCTTTCCTTTTGCACAAGCATGACACACATTGTGTTCCTTGAAGCTTGACTTGGGCAGACCACGAACCAGGTCCTTCTGGACTAGTTTGTTCAGTAATGAAAAGCTTGCATGCCCTAGCCTTCTGTGCCATAGTTCATCATTGTCATCAATAGCTCTCAAACAACTTAGATCACCACTTTGCAGGGACTCAAAATCAGCAACATAAATATTCTTGTATCTTTTGGTTACCAGCACCATCTCACCAGTCACAAGATTTGTGACAGTGCATATATTGCACAAGAATTCCACTTTATTTCCCTTGTCACATATCTGAGAAACACTCAAGATATTGTATTCAGGCCATTGACATAATACACGTTCTCAATTGAGTGAGTGAGTGACTTTCCAATCCTTCCAACTCCTAGAATGTATCCCCTTTAGCCATTTACAAAGGATACACTCCCTCCTTGCAGGGCTTTCAGTGAGAGGAAATCGATTGTGTTTCCAGTCATGTGCTTTGAGAAACCATTGTCCATGTACCATTGTTGGTTGCTTCCCTTCACTGCTCCATGCACAAGGAAATCAAGGGTTAGATTTAGGAACCCAAACAAGTTTGGGTCCCTTGTAATGAAGGAAGGGATGAATGAGTTCACTTTTAGTCCAAGCAAGCATCATGTGTTTTCTATGTGAAAAACCAAGTCCTCTAGCAGTAGTTAGTTTCTCAGCAAAGACTTTATTTTTCTGATGAGACTGAACCCTGGCCTTGCAATTTTCCTTGAGGTGCCCATTGTTACCACAGTGGGTACATATCCAGTTATCGGGTATAGTAACATACTTTTTATGAGGGTCGTAGGGAGTCTTCTACCTTTGAAACCCAATCCCCTGCCTGTGTCCCCCCATTGTTAATGTACATGGCAGTAATAACATCAGAGGATCACCCACTTGAGTGATTTTTCAAGATCACTCTTCACTCTTCCTAGTTCTTCCTGAAGTTGTTTGTTTTTCTTAAGCTCAACACACAGACTGGACTTCACTGAATTTAACTCATTTTCAAGCTTAATGTGTGCCTCACTTGAAACTTCCTTTCCCTTTTTAGAGTTTCTAGGCCTACTTTCCATTTTAAGTTCCTCAATTGTCTTCTTCAGGTCTACTACCACCACTACTAGGTCATCTCCCTCTTGCTCAATGTTAGAAACTCTCTCAGTTAAGGCTTCTTTTTCTTTACTTATACACTCAATAGTTTCTTTTAAGTCTACCACAACAACCATTAGATCATCTCTTTCATGTTCTATACTTGTAATTTTTTCATCTAAGGCATCTTTTTCTTTCTTCAGATTCTCTATTGTTTCTTTCAAATCAACTGCAACGACTACTAAGTCATCTCTGATTTTTTCAAATTCTCCTAATTCCATAGTTAGCACGTCTTTACCATTTATAAGACTAGGGTAAGCATCAATTAATACATTTTCTAATGACATGAGCTTTTTAGGAGAGTAAGATTTCAGATTTCTCTAAACATCCAGAAAATTTACCTCATCATCTTCGTCATCTTCATCGTCATTGATTGAGTCATACTCAGTTGCTTCACTTTCCACTGCCATCATTGAACTATCACCATGATCATTTTCTTCTTCAGACTCGCTGGAGGAGTCTCCCCATGCAGCAATAGCTTGCTTCACAACATTGTCAGCGACAATTTTTCTCTTGAAGTGTTTATCAGGAACCGAGTTCCTCTTGGCTGCTTTATCTGAGTTATGCTTGAATTGATCTTAATTTAAGAGAGGACAATCCTTGATTAAGTGTCCTATCTTGCCACATTTATGACAGAGGTTATAATTTTTTGGCTTGCTAGAACTGCCCCTTTTTGGAATACCTCCATTCCTGCGAACCATTTTATGAAATTTTCTTGTCAGGTATGCCATTACACCATCTTCACCACTTGAGTCATTGTTTTCTGTCTTGAGAACCGGGTTCTTCTCTCTTTTTGGCTCTCTTCTTTCATTGTCCTTCTTCTTTTTTATTTCATAAGACTTCAAGTTTCCCACAAGTTCATATATGGGTAGTGTCTGCAAGTCCTTTGCCTATGTAATGGCATTTACTTTTCTTTCCCAAGAACTGGGCAGTACACTAAGGATTTTTCTGACAAGCTTGTTTCTAGGAATGATTTCACCAAGAGAGTGAAGCTCATTAATTATGGAGGTGAATCGATTATGCATATCTTGGATGGATTCATCATCCTTCATCCTGAAGAGCTCATACAGTTATGAGCATGTCGATCTTGGATTGCTTCACCTGTGTTGTTCCCTCGTGAGCTGTATGCAAAGCTTTCCAGATTTCTTTTGCTGACTGGCAAGCCGATATCCTGCTGTATTCATCAGGACCAATGCCATAAACAAGAATTTTCTTTGCACGAAAATTCTTTTCTATGGTCTTTCGATCGACGTCATTGAATTCCTTCCTCGTCTTGGAGATGGATACAACTGGGTCGCCAAGGTTCTTGGTAGGGACAAAGGGTCTGTCACAGATGACATCCCATAGATCAAAATTTTCAGCCATGATGAAGTCATGCATCCTAGTCTTCCACCACTCATAATACTGACCATTGAACCTAGGTGGCCTATAGGTAGACTGACCTTCTTCAAAGTTTGGTGGAGCTGCCATGAGGATCCTTTCTAGGTGTTAGCCTGATAGAAAGAACCTGCCCTGATACCAAATGATAGAATTCGAGGGTCCACCAAACTATATAGAGAACTAGGTTCTCTATTAGTTTCCATAGATTACACACACACACAGAGCAGAATGTAATTAACACTTGGAGTTTTTACATGGAAAATTACCAGCTTAACGAGATTAAAAACCACGACCTACACTTCTAGGATTTCAACTTCATTACTGAGCAACTTTCAGATTACAACCTATGTAACCTAGGAATTAACTACTTAGTCCCTCACTAACTTGTAACACACCTATTACAAGACACTTTGTAATCCCTCTATTACAAAGACTTCACAACTTGACTAACTCTAGCCAGGACACAAACACTTAAGTTTATGATTTTACAAGAGTTTCCTAATCAATGCTTCTAAACAAGATAAGTAGGAATTACAATTGAAGAAATATTACAGAGTTACAACTCTACTAGGGACATACAAAGACTTGATATGGGAACTGGTCCGTAGTAGTGTTGTTCTTTGTTCTTGATGCACTAGAGAATCATTTTTCTTGATTATCAATCACTTAAAGTGCTTGAGTAAATTATCTAGTGTTCAAGTGATGTTTTGTCATTGGTTTAATATTAATATAACATTGATGACATCACTTGAATGATGTAAGCAACTATGGTACAAGGTCCTTCCCAATGGAAGTGACTGCTGCACTATGTTGTACTATTACGTGTGCAGTTAGTCAATTTCTAACTGTGGAGAGTTGAATTGGTATAATCACCAGGGAAACTAGAGACCATCTATTCCCCGTGTTGATTCTTTAACTTCTGAGGTTCTAAGGAACATCTCCAGCTTAAGTCTGGTTGTTTTCATGCGCTTGGGAATGTGTACAAAAAGTGGATAAGGTTCCTCATCTGGTTCTTGACATTAAGTTTGTTAGATCATCAAAACATAAAACAAAGGCGCTTTTAACCTATCAGTTTCTTTGGACGATCCCTTGAAATCTTAAATCCAAGAATATATGCAGTTTCACCATATCTTTCATCTCAAATTGCAATGACAATCATGACTTTATCTCGGATATAAACTTCTTATCATTTCCAGCTATATGTATGTCATCCACATACAATGTTAAAATTACAAGCTTGTTCCATAATTTTTTGGTATAAACACAGTGGTCTTCATCCATCATGGTAAACCATTGGATATGACAACATTGTGAAAGCGTATATACCACTGCCTTGAAGAATGTTTGAGGCCATAATTTACTTCGAAAGTCTACAAACCTTTTATTCGTGGCCCTTTTCAATAAAAAACTCAGGTTCATCCATATAGATTTCTTCATCTAATTCTCCAGTAAGAAAGACAGTCTTTACATCCATATTATGTAACTCAAGATCCAAGCTGGAAATAATAGCTAGAACCAGGCGGACAGAGGTAAATCGTATAACAAACGAGAAAGTCTCTTTGTAGTCTATTCCTTTCTGTTGTGTATACCCTTTCGCCACTATTCAAGCCTTATATCTCTCAACTATGCCATCATTCTTGAGCTTAATTTTGAGGACCCATTTGCTCCCAATTGCTTTGCGTCTTTCAGGAAGATCAACTTGTTCCCAAAATTTGTTGACTCTCATAGACTCAAATTCATCTTCTATTGCTTTTGTCCATTTATCCTTAAAATGTCATGAGAGAGCCTCTTTTATATTTTTAGGCTCGTTTTCTTCTTGTAGGAGCATCATAAATAGTTCACCGCCTTCAATATCAAATCGTTGGCGGGGAGTCTTTTTACAAGAACCACGTCTTGTTTGTGATTCATTATTATTCCCATTTGGATCAATGTTGTTTTCACTCGAATCAAGAACATTCATCCTACTCCTACTTGGAACAAGTTCTGTGACCATCTCGCTCCCACTTAGAGCAAGATCCATTTGGTCACTTCCAATAAATATATAAGAATTACTTTTATTCACATATGATGATGAAGAAGTTCATTGATGAGAAACTAATTCATCATCTGCTAAAATTCTCCCACTCGAATGAAGTGTTCTTTGTACGTATTGATCTATTGTCCCAAACAAGAATAAGTCTTGACCTATTTCTCCCTTCTTAGGAAACTCATTCTCTAAGAATGATACATCTTGTGATTCAAACAAAGTTACACTTCTATCTTGCTGACCTATAAACACATAACCCTTTGAGGCCTCGATCCCAATTTGTCATATTTGTGGGAAAAATTATGTGTATAGGAAACATAGCCCCAAGGTCTCAATACACTTATGTCAGGTTGCCTTCCAGTCCATAACTCATATAGAGTAGTAGTAACTGATTTTAAAGTCAGTCGATTAAGTACATAGATGACAGTAAACAAGACATCATCCTAGCAACTAATTGGGAGGTTAGCTTGTGCCATCATTGACCTAACCATTTCTAGGAGTGTTATGTTTCTTCTCTCTGCAACACCAGTTTATTGTGGAGTATTTGGGATAGTGAACTGATGTACTATTCTATTTTCATTACATAACCCATTATATTGGGTTGATAAGTATTTGCGACCATAATCAGTTTGAATATCTTATCTTCTTGTATAATTGATTATCCACTAAGATCATATAGTGTTTGAAGCAACTTATTGCTTATGATTTGTAGGAAATTAAATAGACATAATTCAAACGGGTAAAGTCATTAATAAATGTGATGAAATAACTTGCTCCATACCTGTCCCTAACATTCATAGGCCTACAAATGTCTGAATGGACTAATTTTAAAGGATATTCAGCTCTAGTCATCTTACCAAAAGGTTTTCTTGCAGATTTTCCTGCTAGACAACTTTCATAAGTGGACAATTTCACACATTTAATGTTGGAACGCAAACCTTATTTTTCTAACCTTTGCATTCTTTATTAGCCAATATGGCCAAGTCTAGCATATCATATGTTTACATCACTATCATATTATGTGAAAAGTCAAACATAAAAAACTAGCATTATTATTAAATAAATCCTAATCCTAATCCACAATAATTAAATCTCTGGTCACATGACCAAAACCAAATAAAGTTGAACCAAAAGTCAACTTAGTAGAATTGCCATGAAAAAACAAGTCAAATCCTAGCTTAAGAAAAACTAACTAAAATAATATTTTGGCGAATTGTTGGTGAAAAGAGAACATCATGTAGTATTAGGTCTCGACCACCACGCATGACTAACTTGCATGAAACTCGCCGAAATTCAACAAAGGCACTGCATCTCAAGTTATGTGGTTTGTTGCTCCTGAGTCTACAATACATAAGGATTAGATTCAGTTAGAAAAGCTGAACTAGAAACAAAATTTCACTTATTCGAGCATCGTGAATACCTTTCTAGCAGGATCAGAGTAATCTCTGGCATAATGACCACTTTTTGTAATGACCCGGCCGGTCGTTTCGAGAATTTAGCTTCGTTTCCCCCATTCCTGCTTCATTCTTGTTTGGTTCAGCTCCTTTGCGTTGCATGTGTTGATTGGTCCGGGTTCAGAGTGATTGTGGAGAGAGACGAGACACTTAGTCTCTCAAATTGGTGATTTAATGGGAAAAGTCAACCGGAAGTTGACTTATAGGAAAATGATTTAGAATGTGGTTTTTGTGGCTCGGATAGCTTCATTAGATGATTTAGAACTTAGGAGTGTGTTCAGAATGTTATTCGGAGATCCGGAGTAGAATTAAGCTTGAATTGGCGAAATTGAGTTTTGGCAATTTCCGGTGGGCAATGGAAAACTAGCTATCGGGGTCGGAATGGAAGTCCAAAAGTTGGAACAGGTTTGTAGTGTCATTTGGGATATGTGTGAAAATTTTCAGGTCATTTGGACGTGGTTTGGGTGGTTTCGGCATCGTTGGCGAATTTTGGAAGTTTAGAAATCCTTAGGCTTGAATTTTGGATTTGATTTGGTGTTTTGATGTTATTTTGAGTGTTCCGAGGGTAGTTGGAATATTGATATATGACTTTTTGGTACTTTTGATTGAGGCCCGAGGGGCTTGGGATTGATTTCAGATGATTTTTGGAAGGTTGGAAGTTGGATAAATACAATAAATTAGCTGCTGGTGCAGGCCTTCTGGTGTGGCCGCACCTACGGACGGGGACCCATAGGTGCGAAGGCACATGTGCAGAAGACCTTGTGCAGATGCAGAAGTAGGGAGCCTGCCTGGGAGCGCAAGTGCAGAGGTTGGCTCGCACCTGCGGGCCTGCAGGTACATGTAGAAGACCGCAGATGCGGAATTTGGTTTTAAGTGAGAATTCGCACATGCGAGGGATTTTTCGCAGATGCGGCACTGCAGGTGCATAGCATGGGGTCGCAGGTGCGAGAGTTCTGAGCAGAACGCCAGAACCTATATAAGGTTGCCTTCGCGAATTTTCACTCATTTCTTCACCATTGTTGACGGATTTTGGAGCTTAGAGCTGGAATTTCAAGGGGGATTAAGTGTATTCAGTGAGGTAAGCTAATTGGACCTCTTATATAGTGTTTATGGAAATTATTCCATTGTTTAATCATATTTTAGTGGAGAGATATGGGAGATTAGGGCTTGAAATTTGAGAGTATAAATTGGGGATTTGAGAGGCCATTTGGGGTCCGATTTTGATGTATTTGGTATGTATGAACTCGTGAGAGCGTAAGGATTCTAGTTTTGTGATTTTTATCAGAATCCGAGACGCAGGCTCGGGGATCGAGTTTGGCCAATTTTGAGATTTTTGATGTAAATTAGTCATTTTCGAGTGGGTTTTATTCCTTTAGCATATTTTGATGATATGAATCTGTTTAGATTCGGGGCGCGTTGAGGACGAGTCGAGGGGCAAAGGCATTGCGGAGTAGTTTTTCATCCGTTTTAAGGTAAGTAACGATTGTAACTCTGGACCTAAGGGTATGAAACCCCGGTATTTCGTATTGTTTTGATAAATGAGGTGACGCACATGATAGGTGATGGGCGTGTGGGCGTGCACTGGTAGGGATTGTGACTTGGTCTGTCCCGTAGAGACTATTAAGCTGCGCAAGTGACTGGAAATCATATGTTATCCCGTGTTTTTGAGATTATTATTATGTTTTGGGTTGTAAGCCATGTTTGGGGCCTTGTGCCGACCTGTTTGGACCCTCAAGGGGTATTTTTACTATTATTCTCACACTGTTTCGATTTGAAAGCATATCCTCAGTCATGATTTTTCTTGTTTACTGTTTGATTCAGTTTTTCTACTCTATTTTAAACATATGAAAAATTGTTTTGGGCTGAGTCCCCTGATTTTACTGAAACGCCCGTGTGGCTAGTCAGGTTGATGATTGAGGGAGGCCGAGGTCCTGATTGTGAGGATATACGGATCGGGATGCATGCCGCATCATTATATGATATGGATTGGGTTTCATGCCGTATTAAAGATATATATATATATATGGATCGGGCTGCACGCCGCAATGATATATGGGTCAGGCTACATGCCGCAGCGATATTGGATCAGGCTGCACGCCGCAGCAATATTGGATCGGGCTGCACGCCGCAACGAGATAGCGCTTGGGCTGGAGGATCCCCTCCGGGGTCTGTACACCCTCAGTGAGTGCAGTCGTCTATTTATGGATGGGGCTGCACGCCGCAACGGTTATTATATGGTACCTATTGAGCGTGAGTGTTGATTGAGGAGAGATGAGTCACGAGTGACTGAGAGGCTTGCCCAAGAGGCTTTATTTGTGAGTGACACTATGCCCGAGGAGCTTATTTGTTATAAAACTACTGTTTCACTCTTCTTAACAGTTTAGCCTCTAAATGATAAATGTTGAATCAATGTTTTATATGAGATTTTGAAAGGGAAAAACTAGAGTTTTTATCAACTTTTGGAACATAGATTCCTGACTTGATTTATTGATTTCCATTGATATTTATTATGAATTTACATGATTTTAAAAGCTCGTCACTGCACTCAAGTATTTATTTATATTTGTTACTTACTGAGCTGGTGTACTCACGTTCCTCCCTGCACCTTGTGTGCAGATCCAGATGCCCAGATCAAGTGAGATTTGATTTATTCTTAATGGAGCAATTGTCTGAGACTGTGAGGTAGCTACACGGCGTTCGCAACCCAACCTTCTCCTTCTCATTTTTGTCGCTATTTGCATTTTTCCTAGACTTATTCTATTAAGGAAATCGTGTCAGATTCTGCGTTCCATTTAGTTGCTCATGACTGTTGACACCGGGTTTTGGGATATTGTTTAGATGTTTTCCTTTGATTTTACGTACTTGTGAAATACTACAAGTGGAAAGTTTTTATGATAAATCGCGTTATTTGAATTAAATGAAAAGCCCCGTATGTTATGCTTTGTAAATTGGCTAGCCTAGTATCACGATAGGAGCCATCACAACTAATAGATTTTGGGTCGGTGCAGAGTTGGCCCAGACCGTCCTCAGCTACTGAGATTAGGAGCTTCCTTGGTTTGGCGGGATATTACCGTCGCTTTTTGGAAGGGTTTCTTTTATTGCTTCACCCTTGACCAAATTGACTCAGAAGGGTGCTCTGTTCAGGTGGTCAGCCGAGTGTGAGGAGAGCTTTCAAAAGCTCAAGACGACTTTGACCTCAGTTCCAGTATTAGTATTGCCATCAACTTCAGGTTCTTGTACCGTGTATTGTGATGCCTCGAGGATAGGCATTGGTTGTGTTTTGATGCAGGAGGGTAGGGTGATTGCCTACTCCTCGCTCCAGTTGAAGACTCATGAGAAGAATTACCCGGTGCATGATCTCGAGCTAGCAGCCATTGTTCACGCCTTGAAGATTTGGCGTCATTATTTGTATGGGGTTCATTGTGAGGTTTTTACTGACCACCGTAGCCTACAGCACTTGTTTAAGCAGAAGGATTTAAATTGCGTCAGAGAATATGGTTGGAGCTTCTCAAGGACTATGATATCACGATTCTATACCATCCGGGGAAGGCCAATGTAGTGGCTGATGTCTTGAGTTGCAGAGCAGAGAGTTTGGGTAGTCTAGCATACCTTCCAGAAGTAGAGAGACCATTAACTCTTGATGTTCAGGCCTTAGCGGGCTAGTTGGTGAGGTTGGATCTATCGGAGCTCCGTCGGGTATTGACTTGTGTAGCCTCCAGGTCTTCTCTTTATGACCGTATCAAAGAGTGTCAGTATGATGACCCACACTTGTTCGTTCTTCAGGATAGAGTCCGGCGAGGTGACACCAGGGATGTAGTTATTGGTGACGATGGTGTTATGGGAATACAGGGTCGGATATGTGTGCAATGTAGATGGGCTTCGGGAGTTGATTCTTGAGGAGGCCTACAACTCGCGGTATTCCATCCATCTAGGTGCCGCGAAGATGTATTAGGATCTGAGGTAGCTTTATTGATGGATACGGATGAAAAAGAATATTGTTGGATTTGTAGCTCGGTGTCTCAACTACCAGCAATTCAAGTATGAGCACCAGAGACCCGGTGGATTGCATCAGAGGTTGGTTATTCCTGAGTGGAAGTGGGAGAGGATCACCATGGACTTTGTAGTTGGGGTCCCACGGACTTCGAGGAGGTTCAATGCTATATGGGTTATTATGGATCGACTGACCAAGTCTGCTCACTTCATTCCTGTTGGTACTACTTATTCTTCGGAGCGGTTAGCTGAGATTTATATCTGGGAGATTGTTCGGTTGCATGGCGTTCCAGTTTCCATCATTTCTGATAGAGGTACCCAGTTCACATCAAAGTTTTGGAGGTCCGTGCAGAGAGAGTTGGGTACTCAGGTTGAGTTGAGCACAAATTTTCATCCTCAGTCGTACGGGCAGTCCAAGCGTACTATTCAGATACTAGAGGACATGTTGCGCGCTTGTGTTATTGATTTTGGGGGTTCATGGGACCAGTTTCTTCCACTCACGGAGTTTGCATAGAATAATAGTTATCAGTCGAGTATTCAGATGGCTCCATATAAGGCTTTGTATGGGAGGAGGTGTATATCTCCGGGTGAGGCCAGACTCCTGGGTATGGATTTGATACAGGCTGCTTTAGATAAGGTGAAGTTGATTCAGGAGGGGATTCGCATGCATAATCGAGGCAGAAGAGTTATGCCGACCTGAAGGTCCGGGATGTATCTTTCATGGCTGGGGAGAAGGTCCTGCTAAAGGTGTCACCCATGAGAGGTTACACGGTTTGGGAAGAGGGTCAAGTGAGTCCTCGGTTCATTGGGCCTTTTGAGGTGCTTCAGAGGGTTGGAGAGGTGGTTGCCACCTAGCTTGTCGAGCGTACATACGATATTTCATGTTTCCATGCTTCAGAAGTATATTGGTGACCCGTCTCATGTTTTGAACTTCAGCACGGTTCAACTAGAGGGTGATATGTCCTATGAGGTAGAGCCAGTAGCCATTTTGGGTCGTCAGGTCAGAAGGTTAAGGTCTAAGGATATAGCTTCGGTGAAGGTGCAGTGGAGAGGACAGTCGGTGGAGGAGGCCACTTGGGAGACCGAGCAAGAGATGCGGAGCCGATATCCTCACTTGTTTGAGACTCCAGGAATATTTGTAGACCTGTTCGAGGACGAACGTTTGTTTAAGAGGGGAAAAATGTAACGACCTGACCGGTCGTTCCGAGAGTTTAGCTCCGTTTCCCCCCATTCCTGCTTCATTCTTGTTTGGTTCAGCTCTTTTGCGTTGCGTTGGGTTGATTGGTCCAGGTTCAGAGTGGTTGTGGAGAGAGATGAGACACTTAGTCTCTCAAATTGGTGATTTAGTTGGAAAAGCCAACCGAAAGTTGACTTATAGGAAAATGATCTTGGAATGTGGTTTTTATGGATTGGACAGCTTCATTAGATGATTTGGGACTTAGGAGTGTGTTCGGAATGTTATTCGGATATTCGGAGTAGAATTAGGCTTGAATTGGCGAAATTAAGTTTTGGCGATTTCCGGTCGGCAGTGAAAAATTAGCTATCGGGGTCGGAATGGAATTTCAAAGGTTGGAACAGGTTCGTAGTATCATTTGGGATGTGTGTGAAAATTTTCAGGTCATTCGGACGTGGTTTGGGTGGTTTCAGCATCGTTGGCAAATTTCGAAAGTTTAAAAATCCTTAGGCTTGAATTTTGGATTTGATTTGGTGTTTTGGTGTTATTTTGAGTGTTCCGAGGGTTCGACTAAGTTGGAATATTGATATATGACTTGTTGGTACTTTTGTTTGATTCCCCAAGGGGCTCGGGATTGATTTTGGGTGATTTTTGGAAGGTTGGAAGTTGGATAAACGCAACAAATTGTCTGCTGGTGCAAGCCTTCTGGTGTGGCCGCACCTGCGGACGGGGAGCCGAAGGTGCAAAGGCGCAGGTGCGGAGGTTGGCTCGCACCTGCGGGCCCGCAGGTGCGTGTAGAAGACCGCAGATTCAGAATTTAGTTTTAAGTGAGAATCCGCACCTGCGAAGGATTTTTCGCAGGTGCGGCGCCGAAGGTGCGTAGCATGGGGTCGCAGGTGCAAGAGTGCTGAGCAGAACCTATATAAGATTGCCTTCGCGAACTTTCGCTCATTTCTTCACCATTGTTGACGGATTTTGGAGCTTAGAGCTGGAATTTCAAGGGGGATTAAGTGTATTCAGTGAGATAAGCTACTTGGACCTTGTATCTCATGTTTATGACAATTATTCCATTGTTTAATCATGTTTTAGTGGAGAGATTTGGGAGATTAGGGCTTGAAATTTGAGAGTATAAATTGGGAATTTGAGGGGCCATTTGGGATCCAATTTTGATGTATTTGGTATATATGAACTCGTGAGAGCGTTAGTATTCTAGTTTTGTGATTTTTATCGGAATCTGAGACGCAGGCCTGGGAGTCGGGTTTGGCCAATTTTGGGATTTTTTTATGTAAATTGGTCATTTTTGAGTGGGCTTTGTTCTTTTAGCATATTTTGATGATATGAATCTGTTTTGATTAGACTCGGGGCGCGTTGAGGCCGAGTCGAGGGGAAAAGGTATCGCGGAGTAGTTTTACATCCAGTTTGAGGTAAGTAACGATTGTAAATCTGGACCTGAAGGTATGAAACCCCGATATTTCATATGTTTTGATAAATGAGGTGACGCATATGCTAGGTGACGAGCGTGTGGGCGTGCACCGGTAGGGATTGTGACTTGGTTCGTCCCGTAGAGACTATTAAGCCGTGTATTTGACTAGAAATCATATGTTATCCCGTGTTTTTGAGATTATTATTATGTTTTGGGCTGTAAGCCATGTTTGGGGCCTTGTGCGGACCTGTTTGGACCCTCAGGGGTATTTTTACTATTATTCTCACACTATTTCGGTTGTAAAGCATATCCTCAGTCATGATTTTTCCTGTTTACGGTTTGATTCAGTTTCTCTACTCTATTTTAAACATATGAAAAATTATTTTGGGCTGAGGCCCCTGATTTTACTGGAACGCCCGAGTGGCTGGTGAGGTGGATGACTGAGTGAGGCCGAGGGCCTGATTGTGAGGATATAAGGATCGGGCTGCATGCCGCATCATTATATGACATGGATCGGGCTACACGCCGCAACAATATATATATATATATATATATATATATATATATATATATATATATATATATATATGGATCGGGCTACACGCCGTAGCGATATATAGGTCGGGCTGCACGCTGTAACGATATTGGATCGGGCTGCACGCCAAACGATATAGCGCTTGGGCTGTAGGAGCCCCTCCAGTGTCTGTATACCCCCAGTGAGCGCAATCGACTATTTATGGATCGACTGCATGATGCAACGATTATTATATGGTATCTATTGAGCGTGAGTGCTGATTGACGAGAGATGAGTCACGAGTGACTGAGAGGCTTGCCCGAGAGGCTTTATTTGTGAGTGACACTATACCCGAGGGGCTTATTTGTTATGAAACTACTGTTTTCACTCTTCTTTACATTTTAGCCTCTAAATGATAAATGTTGAATTAATGTTTTATATGAGATTTTGAAAGGGAAAAACTGGAGTTTTTATCAACTTTCGGAACGTAGATTCCTGACTTGATTTATTGATTTCCACTAATATTTATTATATAAATTTACATCATTTTAAAAGCTCGTCACTGAACTCAAGTGTTTATTTATATTTGTTACTTACTGAGTTGGTGTACTCACGTTACTCCCTGCACCTTCTGTGTAGATGCAGGTGCCCGGATCGAGTGATATTTGATTTATTCTGTCACGACCCAAAATCCATAAGGTCGTGATGGCACCGGACATCATTGTCAGGCAGGACAATCATTAACTAATTGAAATAAATTCGTGTTTTACCATTTATGAAAAATATTACCTTTCACTTTATTACATAGTAACTAAATAAAAGTCCGTTAAGTAAATACAATGGTTTAAATATTCAATTTTAGCAATTATATCCCAAACACACCCCAGAACCCGGTGTCACGAGTACATGAGCAATTTCTAAGAATTTATACAATCATCACAAAGCTTGTCCGAAATACAAATTGGACAAGGAATTTAAAATGAAAATAAATACAGTACGAGAGAGACTCTATCAGTTGTGGATCGCCTCCGGATGGTGCATCTCGCCTAAGTCTCCAAACCAGCCATGTCACTGTGAAAGTACATGTGCAATAAAAATGCACAACAAGTGTAGCATGACTACAAAAATAACGTGTACTCAGTAAGTCGCCCGCCTAAGCTCAGAGAGGTAGTGACGAGAGGTCGAATTAGACACTCACTAAGGTTCAACAAATTAATTTAACATCATATGATGAACACAGTAGACACGTAAAAGTAGTAAAACAACAAACATATATAAGGCACTGAAATCCAAGTAAATACTGGAAGTAAATAAACAGTTACTACTTCCTCATTTTTCCCAAATATCTTAAATAAACAAATTTCTTCTTTGTTTCCCCCCCAAATATCTTAACTAAACAATTACTTATTTATTTTCCCCCAAATATCTTATCACTTCAAAAACCATGAAAATATTTAACAATTTAGCATGCACATACGGGATAAGGACAACCGGCCTGAGCCATCATAATAATCATATCTGTGCATTGCCGAGGGTCGAACAACCCGAACCATAATATTTCTTTCAATCTCGCCGTGACGTATGGCCTGCTCCCATGAGAGTGGGGGAAATAACACTCCGCTCGCGGAATGTAAATTTCGAAGCGGTCATATGCAGTAATGCACAATCAACAGTCCACCCCGACTATGTCGGGAAAACAAATACTCATGTAAATGACAGATTTCTCTTTTAAAAACCACAAATACTCAACTTTCGGAACGTAGATTCCTGACTTGATTTATTGATTTCCACTGATATTTATTATATGAATTTACATCATTTTAAAAGCTCGTCACTGAACTCAAGTGTTTATTTATATTTGTTACTTACTGAGTTGGTGTACTCACGTTACTCCCTGCACCTTCTGTGTAGATGCAGGTGCCCAGATCCAGTGATATTTGATTTATTCTGTCACGACCCAAAATCCATAAGGTCGTGATGGCACCGGACATCATTGTCAGGCAAGACAATCATTAACTAATTGAAATAAATTCGTGTTTTACCATTTATGAAAAATATTACCTTTCACTTTATTACATAGTAACTAAATAAAAGTCCGTTAAGTAAATACAATGGTTTAAATATTCAATTTTAGCAATTATATCCCAAACACACCCCAGAACCCGGTGTCACGAGTACATGAGCAATTTCTAAGAATTTATACAATCATCACAAAGCTTATCCGAAATACAAATTGGACAAGGAATTTAAAATGAAAATAAATACAGTACGAGAGAGACTCTATCAGTTGTGGATCGCCTCCGGATGGTGCAGCTCGCCTAAGTCTCCAAACCAGCCATGTCACTATGAAAGTACCTGTGCAATAAAAATGCACAACAAGTATAGCATGACTACAAAAATAACGTGTACTCAGTAAGTCGCCTGCCTAAGCTCAGAGAGGTAGTGACGAGAGGTCGAATTAGACATTCACTAAGGTCCAACAAATTAATTTAACAGCATATGATGAACACCGTAGGAATGTAAAGGTAGTAAAATAACAAACATATATAAGGCACTGAAATCCAAGTAAATACTGGAAGTAAATAAACAGTTACTACTTCCTCATTTTCCCCAAATATCTTAAATAAACAAATTTCTTCTTTGTTTTCCCCCCAAATATCTTAACTAAACAATTACTTCCTTATCTTCCCCCAAATATCTTATCACTTCAAAAACCATGAAAATATTTAACAATTTAGCATGCACATACAGGATAAGGACAACCGGCCTGAGCCACCATAATAATCATATCTGTGCACTGCCGAGGGTCGAACAGCCCGAACCATAATATTTCTTTCAATCTCGCCGTGACGTATGGCCCGCTCCCATGAGAGTGGAGGAAATAACACTCCGCTCGCGGAATGTAAATTCTGAAGCGGTCTTATGCAGTCATGCACAATCAACAGTCCACCCCGACTACGTCGGGAAAACAAATACTCATGTAAATGACAGATTTCTCTTTTAAAAACCACAAAATAGTATTTAAATCCTTTTTCGAAATTCACTTGCCAAGTTTTTATAATGTTTAATAATATAACCTTATCCGGAAATACAATTGCCCGCGAAGGAAATAAATTCTCTTTTTAGATGATTAAGAAAATAAACTTTAATCTTCCTTAGTCATTCAATTACAATTTCGATTATATTAGCAGTCTAATATTACAGACAAGATCACAGGTACAACAAGTAAGGCATGCTAGTAGGTCCTAGGCTACCCGGACATGGCATAATAGTAGCTATGCACGGACTCCCGTCACCTCGTGCGTACGTAGCCCCCGCAGATAGTAACACATACTTAATTAGTTCACCTAGGGGGACAATTCCCCCTCACGAAGTTAGAAAGGAGACTTACCTCGCTCCGAAATTCCATAACCGTCTTCCAAGCCCTTCCGACGACTCCAACGGACGCACAACGCCCCAAAACTATCCAAATAACGGCAAACCAATGAAAATATACTCTAATATTTGCAACAATTCCAAATTATATAATTTCCCAACCCCGCTCGGTGAATTAACCAAAATTCCCTCGGGCCCACGTGCTCGGAATCCGAAATTTCCCGAAGATATGTTCTACCCATAGTTTTATTAGTTCAAATATACAATTTACTCTAAATTCCATGCTCAATTTCGTGGTTAAAATCCAAATACAAATTCTAGGTTTCTTTAAGATTTTCCCCAATTTTTCCTACAAGTCCTCATGTATAATCACATGCACATAACCTTGTATTTAACTTAAAAACATGAAGGAAATTTACTTACCTTGACATTGTTGATAAATTTCCCCTCTTGAAGCCCTCCTAAAATCGCCTAAGCCATGGGAAAAATGAGAGAAAGGGCCAACAATCTCAGTTTTAAAACATTCTGCCCAGCCTCATTTCCGCACCTGCGATCCTACCTCCTCACTTGCGCTCCCGCAGGTGCGACCAACTCCTGCACCTGTGGCTACCTCAGCTCCAGCCCAAAATCGCACCTGCGCCCCATTTTTGCACCTGCGGCTCCGCACCTACGACCAAAGCCTTGCAGGTGCGGTCGCACCAGACACCAGCAACTTCAGCTTTTCTCAACTTCAAACATTGATCCGTTAACTACCCGGAATCCACCCGAGGCCCCCGGGACCCAGTCCAATTATACCAACCTGTTCCAAAATATAATGCGGACTTGCTCGAGGCCTCAAATCACATCAAACAATATCGAAACCACGAATCGCACCCAAATCCCAACTTTATGAACTTAAATTTCCAACTTCTACATCTGATGCCGAAACCTATCAAATCACGTCCGATTGACCCCAAATTTTGCACACAATTCATATTCAACATTACAGACCTGTTCCAACTTCCGAAACCGCATTCCGACCCTAATATCAAAATTTTCACTTTCGGTCGGATTTCTCGAAAACCTTCAAATTTCTATCTTTAGCCAAATGACTTCAAAATGACCTACATGCATCCGAATTCACTTCCGATCGCGCTCCCAACTCCAGAATCACCATACGAAGCTATTCCCAGGCTCGAAATCCCAAATGGACATAATAACTCTGAAATGCCTTACAGCCCAAATTTATGAAATTCTTCTAAAATGCTATCTTCCATAATATATGCCGAAACGCTCCCAGGTTATACAAAACCTGATCCGGACATACACTCAAGTAAAAAATCATCATACGAACCTGTTGGAACTTTCAAATCCTGATTCGGAGGTCGTTTACTCAAAATTTCAATCTTAGTCAATTTCTCCAACTTAATGCTTCTGAAATGAGAATTTTCTTTCCAAACCAACTCTAAACTTCACGAAATTCAATTTCGACCACACCTACAAGTCATAATACCTGAAGTGGTCGGTGACTGTGAGGTAGCTGCATGGTGTTCGCAGCCCCACCCTTCTCCTTCTCATTTTTGTTGCTATTTGCATTTTTCCTAGACTTATTGTATTAAGGAAATTGTGTTAGATTCTGTGTTCCATTTAGTTGCTCATGACTGTTGAATCCGGGTTTTGGGATATTGTTTAGATGTTTTCCTTTGATTTTTAGTACTTGTGAAATACTACAAGTGGAAAGTTTTTATGATAAATCGCATTATTTGAATTAAATGAAAAGCCCCCTATGTTATGCTTAGTAAATTGCCTAGCCTAATATCATGATAGGCGCCATCACGACCAGTAGATTTGGGGTCGTGACACTTCTGTCAAAATTATAGCATTTCACTTTAACAATTTTGACAGGTTTGGGATGTCTTTTCTTGCCTTTTTCAATCTTTGCTCTTCTAGCAGGCTGAGCTGGTTGCGCTTGAGTAGGCCCTCTCTTCTTTTCCCAATCTTTTTTCTTTGAATCACTCTTAGTTTTGGAGGTTGTTGACATGTGCAACTTAGCTACTGGCTTTGTAGCCTCAAGTCGTTCCTCCTTTAACTCAAGATGCCTCCAGACATCTTCCAGAGTTGTGATATTCTCATTATGGGTCAAATGCATTTTCATATGATCTCAAGAACTAGGTAAAGAACGTATGACAAATTGAATTAGTTGTTAATCAGTCAACACATGACCGACATCTTTCAACTCCCCAACCATATTTTTTATTTGCCTCAGATATGTTTTCATTGAATGTCCTGGGGTTTCTTATATGAATCGAATTTGATCATTAAGGATCACAACCTTGCAGTGGAACATGTTTACGAACATGTTCACAACCTTAGTTTGAAATCATGAACTAAGTGTATATTTTTTTCCTACGCACAGAATGAGTTAATTTGTTTAACCCTTGTATGATAACTTTTTGTTACTGTGAATTCAATTTTCAGATCTGATAAAGCAAGAATAATAAATCAATTTACGATACTGTTTTATGGAATAAGTTTTAAAATCAATGTTTATTCAATATTTAATCTGATAATTTTAATATCAGTTCTTCTTTTCGTGATTGATAAAAAAATTAGTTTTCTTTAACAAGTTTTTTTCGATCAATCGACGTTGACCGGCGCTAAATCCATCATTTTTGGCCATTGTCCAACAAATGGTGGCTGCTCTTAAACTCCTCTAAAAAACGGTTAATTTTATAGAAAAACGGCTAGAAAAAAAGTCTTCTCCATTATTTTAGTCACTGTCAAGAACCAAAGGAAGAAGAGAAAATTTCTTTCTCCTAAATTTAACTAAAAGAGGGGGGATTGTAGCTTAGTGATCCATAGTGATAGAAGGCGGCGAGACACTGAAAGAGAAGAAAAGAAACTAGGGTTCTTNTTTAAGGATTAGGTTAAAGTCCCAATATGATTGCTATGTAGTAATTTTTCGGGGCTAAAGCCCTGAATTTAAAACTACAATAAATTTATTTGTTTAACATACTTAAAATGTTATTTTGATCCTCTTTTTTATTTTGTTAAAGAATGACTACTACTTCAAAAAATATTCTTCTACAAAACATGTTGTTGGCGGCGGCGACAAATGCATTTTGAGAGGAAGAAGAAGATAGTTTGTCTTCTTAAAAATCCTACCCCTTAATAAATTAAAAAATTAAGTTGAGCTCAGAAGTTGTTAGGAATACTACCAAATTAGGCTGAAGACCCATTATTCCTTTAACAAAATGGTCTAGCTTAATTTTTTTTAAAGGGAGATTTAAGAATTGAGCTAAAGGCTCACTCAAAATGGTCCTGTATTTTTCTAAGTGGCAGATTTAAGGATTAGGTTAAAGTCCCAATATGATTGCTATGTAGTAATTTTTCGGGGCTAAAGCCCTGAATTTAAAACTACAATAAATTTATTTGTTTAACATACTTAAAATGTTATTTTGATCCTCTTTTTTATTTTGTTAAAGAATGACTACTACTTCAAAAAATATTCTTCTACAAAACATGTTGTTGGCGGCGGCGGCAAATGCATTTTGAGAGGAAGAAGAAGATAGTTTGTCTTCTTAAAAATCCTACCCCTTAATAAATTAAAAAATTAAGTTGAGCTCAGAAGTTGTTAGGAATACTACCAAATTAGGCTGAAGACCCATTATTCCTTTAACAAAATGGTCTAGCTTAATTTTTTTTAAAGGGAGATTTAAGAATTGAGCTAAAGGCTCACTCAAAATGGTCCTGTATTTTTCTAAGTGGCAGATTTAAGGATTAGGTTAAAGTCCCAATATGATTGCTATGTAGTAATTTTTCGGGGCTAAAGCCCTGAATTTAAAACTACAATAAATTTATTTGTTTAACATACTTAAAATGTTATTTTGATCCTCTTTTTTATTTTGTTAAAGAATGACTACTACTTCAAAAAATATTCTTCTACAAAACATGTTGTTGGCGGCGGCGACAAATGCATTTTGAGAGGAAGAAGAAGATAGTTTGTCTTCTTAAAAATCCTACCCCTTAATAAATTAAAAAATTAAGTTGAGCTCAGAAGTTGTTAGGAATACTACCAAATTAGGCTGAAGACCCATTATTCCTTTAACAAAATGGTCTAGCTTAATTTTTTTTAAAGGGAGATTTAAGAATTGAGCTAAAGGCTCACTCAAAATGGTCCTGTATTTTTCTAAGTGGCAGATTTAAGGATTAGGTTAAAGTCCCAATATGATTGCTATGTAGTAATTTTTCGGGGCTAAAGCCCTGAATTTAAAACTACAATAAATTTATTTGTTTAACATACTTAAAATGTTATTTTGATCCTCTTTTTTATTTTGTTAAAGAATGACTACTACTTCAAAAAATATTCTTCTACAAAACATGTTGTTGGCGGCGGCGACAAATGCATTTTGAGAGGAAGAAGAAGATAGTTTGTCTTCTTAAAAATCCTACCCCTTAATAAATTAAAAAATTAAGTTGAGCTCAGAAGTTGTTAGAAATACTACCAAATTAGGCTGAAGACCCATTATTTTAAGAAAATGGTCTAGCTTAATTTTTTTTAAGGGGAGATTTAAGAATTGAGCTAAAGGCTCACTCAAAATGGTCCTGTATTTTTTTAAGTGGCAGATTTAAGGATTAGGTTAAAGTCCCAATATGATTGCTATGTAGGAATTTTTGGGGGCTAAAGCCCTAATTTAAAACTACAATAAATTTATTTATTTAACATACTTAAAATGTTATTTTGATCCTCGTAATATTTTTTATTTTGTTAAAGAATGACTACTACTTCAAAAAATATTATTGATGAGCTCAACAAAGGGTTTAAAATCAATGGCGACAACTATAAAATCTAGAGATTGAAAGTCCAGTATGTGCTGGAGGAGCATAGGCGTGAGCGTGAAGCCTATGACAGTTGGAAGAAAAAGAACTCCACTGCTCTCATTACGTTGTTGAGCACCTTGGATGATGACACCCTAAGGGAGTTTAAGGATCACCAAAGAGCTATGGATATTTGGAATGCTTTGAGGAATAGGTTTGGTACATGTTACAATGCAAGGTTGTGATCCTTAACGATCAAATTCGATTCATATAAGAAACACCCAGGACATTCAATGAAAACATATCTGAGGCAAATGACAAATATGGTGGGGGAGTTGAAAGATGTTGGTCACGTGTTGACTGATTAACAACTAATTCAATTTGTCATACGCTCTTTACCTAGTTCTTGAGACCATATGAAAATGCATTTGACCCATAATGAGAGAATCATAACTCTGAAAGATGTCCGGAGGCATCTGGAGTTAGAGGAGGAACGACTTGAGGCTACAAAGCCAGTAGCTAAGTTGCACATGTCAACAACCTTCAAAACTAAGAGTGATTCAAAGAAAAAGACTGGGAAAAGAAGAGAGGGCCTACTCAAGCTCAACCAGCTCAGCCTACTAGAAGAGCAAAGATTGTAAAAGGCAAGAATATAGACATCCCAAACGTGTCAAAATTGTTAAAGTGAAATGCTATAATTTTGACAAAAGTGGTCATTATGCCAGAGATCACCAAAAGTGGATCAGGTTCATCATCTGGTTCTTGACATTAAGTTTGTTAGATCATCAAAACATAAAATAAAGGTACTTATAACCTATCAGTTTCTTTGGAAGATCCCTTGAAATCTTAATTCCAAGAATATATGCAGTTTCACCATATCTTTCATCTCAAATTGTGATGACAATCCTCCAGTGGAGTTCTTTTTCTTCCAACTGTCATAGGCTTCACGCTCACACCTACGCTCCTCCAGCACATACCGGACTTTCAATATCTAGATTTTATAGTTTTTTCCATTGAGTTTCAACCCTTTGTTGAGGTAATCAATAATATTTTTTGAAGTAGTAGTCATTCTTTAATAAAATAAAAAAGAGGATCAAAATAACATTTTAAGTATGTTAACAAATAAATTTATTGTAGTTTTAAATTCAGGGCTTTAGCCCCGAAAAATTACTACATAGCAATCATATTGGGGCTTTTACCTAATCCTTAAATCTGCCACTTAGAAAAATACAGGACCATTTTGAGTGAGCCTTTAGCTCA
>ML435944.1:1190-20203 GCA_005239525.1 Nicotiana knightiana | reverse complement strand
GTTATGGTTCCTTGGGTCGTATTTGATGTCCCGGACATATATCATGCGATCCGGTACTGGATCCGTACCAAGGCGTCCGGTCTGGACCATGGCAGGTGATAATACATGCACGGCTAGTGGAATTCCAGTTTAATTTCCATAAAATGCCAAAAAATGTAAATTGATCATTTATAAGCGTTGGTTATGGTTCCTTATTTTGTATTTAATGTCCCGAACAAATATCATGCGATCCAGTACCGGCTACGTACCAAGGCATCCGGCCTGGACCATGGATGGCGATAATACATGCACGACTTGCGGAATTCCAGTTTAATTGTCATTAAATGCCAAAAAATGTGACTTGATCATTTTGAAGTGTTGGTTATGGTTCCTTGGGTCATATTTAATGTCCCGGACAAATATCATGCGATCCAGTACCGGCTACGTACCAAGGCATCCGGCCTGGACCATGGATGGCGATAATACATGCACGACTTGCGGAATTCCAGTTTAATTGTCATTAAATGCCAAAAAATGTGACTTGATCATTTTGAAGTGTTGGTTATGGTTCCTTGGGTCATATTTAATGTCCCGGACAAATATCATGCGATCCAGTACCGGCTACGTACCAAGGCATCCGGCCTGGACCATGGATGGCGATAATACATGCACGACTTGCGGAATTCCAGTTTAATTGTCATTAAATGCCAAAAAATGTGACTTGATCATTTTGAAGTGTTGGTTATGGTTCCTTGGGTCATATTTAATGTCCCGGACAAATATCATGTTATCCGATATCANAGCGGAATTCTAGTTTAATTCCCATAAAATGCCAAAAAATGTAACTTGATCATTTCAAAGCATTGGTTATGGTTCCTTGGGTTGTATTTGATGTCCCGGAACAATATCATGTGATCCGGTACCGGCTCCGTACCAACGCGTCCAACCTCGACCATGGGAGGCGATAATACAGGTACGGTTGGCGGAATTCTAGTTTAATTTCCATAAAACGCCAAAAATCGTAACTTGATCATTTTAAAGCCTTGGTTATGGTTCCTTGGGTCGTATTTTCTGTCCCGGAAAAATATCATGCGATCCGGTACCGTCTCCGTACCAAGGCGCCCGGCCTGGACTATGGCAGGCGATAATACCGGCACGACTGGCAGAATTCGAGTTTAATTGTCATAAAAGTCCAAAAAATGTAACTTGATCATTTCGAAACGTTGCTTATGGTCCTTGGGTCGTATTTTCTGTCCCGGAAAAATATCATGCGATCCGGTACCGGCTCCGTACAAAGGCGTCGGGCCTAGACCATGGCAGGCGATAATATAGGCACGACTAGCAGAATTTCAGTTTAATTGCCATAAAATGCCAAAAATGTAACTTGATCATTTCGAAGCGTGTGTTATGGTTCTTTGGGTCGTATTTGATGTCCCGGACAAATATCATGCGATCCGGTACTGACTCCGTACCAAGGCGTCCGGTCTGGACCATGGCAAGCGATAATACAGGCACGGCTGGCGAAATTCCAGTTTAATTGCCATAAATTTCCAAAAAATGTAACTTGATCATTTCGAAGCGTGTGTTATGGTTCTTTGGGTCGTATTTGATGTCCCGGACAAATATCTTGCTATCCGGTACCGGCTCCGTACCAAGGCATCCGGCCTGCACCATGCCAGGGGATAATACAGGCACGACTGGCGGAATTCCATTTTAATTGCCATAAAATTCCAAAAAATGTAACTTGATCATTTCGAAACGTTGGTTATGGTTCCAAAGCTCATATTAGATGTCCCGGACATNGACTCAAGGAATTCCAATTTAATTTCCATAAAATGTCAAAAAATGTAACTTGATCATTTCGAAGCGTTGGTTATGGTCCCTTGGGTCGTATTTGATGTCCCAGAGAAATATCATGCGATTGGGTACTGGATCAGTACCAACGCGTCCGTCCTGGACCATGACAGGCGATAATACAGGCACTACTGGCGGAATTCGAGTTTTATTGCCATAAAATACCAAAATATTTAACTTGATCATTTCGAAACATTGGTTATGGTTCCTAAGGTCGTATTTGATGTCCCGGACAAATATCATGCGATCCGGTACCGGCTCCATACCAAGGCGTCTCGCCTGGACAATGGCAGGCGATAATATAGGCACGACTCAAGGAATTCCAATTTAATTTCCATAAAATTCAAATAAATGTAACTTGATCATTTCAAAGCGTTAGTTATAGTTCCTTGGGTCGTATTTGATGTCCCGAACAAATATCATGCGATCCGGTACCGGCTCCATACTAAGGCGTCCGACCTGGACCATGGCAGGTGATAATACAGGCACGACTAGCGGAATTCCAGTTTAATTGCCATAAAATGCAAAAAACTGTAAATTGATCATTTTGAAGCGTTGTTTATGGTTTCTTGGGTCATAGTTGATTTGTCAGACAAATATCATGCGATCCGGTACACGCTCCATACCAAGGCGTCCGACCTGGACCGTGGATGGGGATAATACAGGCATGACTGGCGAAATTCCAGTTTAATTGTCATAAAATGCCAAAAAATATAACTTGATCATTTCGAAGTGTTGGTTATGGTTGCTTGAGTCGTATTTTCTGTCCCGGAAAAATATCATGCGATCCGGTACCGGCTTCGTACCAAGGCGTCCGGTCTGGATCATGGCAGGCAATAATATAGGCACGACTGGCGGAATTCCAGTTTAATTGCCATAAAATGCAAAAAACTGTAAATTGATCATTTTGAAGCGTTGTTTATGGTTGCTTGAGTCGTATTTTCTGTCCCGGAAAAATATCATGCGATCCGGTACCGGCTTCGTACCAAGGCGTCCAGCTTGGACCATGGCAAGCGATAATACAGGCACGACTGGCAGAATTCCAGTTTTATTGCCATAAAAGGCCAAAAAATATAACTTGATCATTTCGAAGTGTTGGTTATGGTTGCTTGAGTCGTATTTTCTGTCCCGGAAAAATATCATGCGATCCGGTACCGGCTTCGTACCAAGGCGTCCAGCTTGGACCATGGCAAGCGATAATACAGGCACGACTGGCAGAATTCCAGTTTTATTGCCATAAAAGGCCAAAAAATATAACTTGATCATTTTGAAGCGTTGGTTATGGTTCCTTAGGTCGTATTTGATGTCCCGGAATAATATCATGCGATCTGGTACCGGCTCCCCAATGCGTCCGGCCTGGACCATGGCAGGCGATAATACAGGCATGGTTGGCGGAATTCCAGTTTTATTGCCATAAAAGGCCAAAAAATATAACTTGATCATTTTGAAGCGTTGGTTATGGTTCCTAAGGTCTTATTTTATGTCTCGGACGAATATCATGTGATCCGGTACCGGCTCCATACTAAGGCGTCCGACCTGGACCATGGCAGGCGATAATAAAGGCACAACTGGCGGAATACCAATTTAATTTCCCTAAAATGCCAAAAAATGTAACTTGATCATTTCGAAGCCTTGGTTATGGTTCCTTGGGTCGTATTTGCTGTCTTGGACAAATATCATGCGATCTGGTACCGGCTCCGTACCAAGGCGTCTGGCCTCGACCATGGCAGGCGATAATACAGGCACGACTGGCGGAATTCCAGTTTAATTTCCATAAAATGCCAAAAAATGTAACTTGATCATTTCGAAGCGTTGGTTATGGTTCCTTGGGTCGTATTTTATATCTCGGAGATATATATCATGCGATCGGGTACTGGCTCAGTACCAAGGCGTCAGGCCTGGACCATGGCAGGCGATAATACAGGCACGACTGGCGGAATTCCAGTTTTATTGCCATAAAATACCAACAAATGTAGCTTGATCATTTCGAAGCGTTGGTTATGGTTCCTAAGGTCGTATTTGATGTCCCGGACAAATATCATGCAATCCAATACCGGCTCCGTACCAAGGCGTCTGGCCTGGACTATGGCAGACAATAATACAGGCACGGCTGGCGGAATTCCAGTTTAATTTCCATAAAACGATAAAAATGTAACTTGATTATTTCGAAGCGTTGGTTATGGTTCCTTGGGTCGTATTTGATGTCCCGGATAAATATCATGCTATCCGGTACCGGCTCCGTACTAAGGCGTACGGCCTGCACCATGGCGGGCGATATTACATGCATGACTGGCGGAATTCCAGTTTAATTTCCATAAAATGACAAAAAAAGTAACTTGATCATTTCGAAGCGCTGGTATGGTTCCTTGGGTCGTATTTGATGTCTCGGAAAATTATCAAGCGATCCGAAACCGGCTCCGTACCAAGTCGTCCGGCCTGCACCATGGCGGGCTATATTACATGCACGACTGGCGGAATTCCAGTTTAATTTCCATAAAATGTCAAAAATGTAACTTGATCATTTTGAAGCGTTTATTATGGTTCCTTGGGTCGTATTTGATGTCCCGGAAGAATATCATGCTATCCAGTACCGGCTCTATACCAAGGCGCCCGACCTAGACCATGGCAGGCGATAATAGAGGCACGACTCGCGAATTCCAATTTAATTGCCATAAAGTGCCAAAAAATGTATCTTAATCATTTCGAAGCGTATGTTATGGTTCCTTGAGTCGTATTTTCTATCCCGGACAAAAAACATATGATCCTTTACCGGCTCCGTACGAAGGCATCCGTCCTGGACCATGACAGGCGATAATGCATGCATGACTGGCGGAATTCCAGTTTAATTGCCATAAAATGCCAAAAAATACAACTTACTCATTTCGAAGTGTTGGTTATGGTTACTTGGGTAGTATTTGCTGTCCCTAGAAAATATCTTGCAATCCGGTACCGGCTCCGTACCAAGGCGTCCAACCTAGACCATGGTAGGCGCTAATACAGGCACGACAGGCAGAATTCCAATTTAATTGCCATAAAATGCCAAAAAATGTAACTTGATCATTTCAAAGCGTTGGTTGTGGTTCCTTGGGTCGTATTTGATGTCTCGGACAAATATCATGCGATCCGGTACCGGCTCCGTACCAAGGCGTCCGACCTGGACAATGGTAGGGGATAATACAGGCACGACTGGCGAATTGCAGTTTAATTGCCATAAAATGCCAAAAAATGTAACTTGATCATTTCAAAGCGTTGGTTGTGGTTCCTTGGGTCGTATTTGATGTTCCGGACAAATATCATGCGATCCGGTACTGGCTCCATACCAATGCGTCCGATCAGGACCATGGCAGGCGATAATACGGGCACGACTGGCGGAATTCAAGTTTAATTGCCATAAAATTCCAAAAAATGTAAATTGATTATTTCGAAGCGTTGGTTATGGTTCCTGGGTCATATTTGATGTCCCGGAGAAATATCATGCAATCTGGTACCGGCTCCATAACAAGGCGTCCGGCCTCGACCATGGATGGCGATAATTAGGGGTGGGTATCGGTCAGTCCAGTTCGGTTTTGAACATTATCGGTTTTGCCTATCGGTTATCGGTTTAAAAATATCATAACCCGATAACCAAACCGATAAGATATTATTTATCGGTTATCGGTTAGTCGTTTATCGATCATCATCGGGTTCGGTTATCGGTTTACCCGATAAGATAAAAAAACTAAAGAAAATTTGCAATATATAAAACTAAGAAATTAAACTGCCAGAAGTTTGTTGTATACAATATCGTAGTTGGTCACTTGGTCTGTCAAGTAAAGATCTTATAACAAGCATCATAGTAGGCACTTTTATACACGTTTAACGAGCCTCAAATTGTGGCCCTGTAACATTCACTGCTTTTTACTAGTAATTTGGGCCTGAACATTCATAAACAAGTAAAGAAAAGAAGAAAAGCCACCACAAGCGCAATGAAAGTTTGTGGAGTACAAAATTAGAATGTAAATTTACAGTCTTCACAATTCAAGAAACAAAAGTATTATTACTTGCAACTAAACTTCAATAACCAAGCACAGAAAAGAACAAGCAGTTGCCTTCAAAGTCATTCTATACTAATTTGGACATCTATTGACTACAGCCTGGAGTAGGGTACTTGCGGGCTACGGCGGAAACAATTGAGAGTTTGAGACTAGCGGACAACTGAACTATTGAAGAGGGAATTATGGAAATAAAACTCTAGTATATACTTAAGGGTAAATTAGTTCATTCTTATTGGGTTACCGGTTTTTACCTAATAACAAAATTGCAAACCAAGCCCGAACCGATAACCCAATAAAACTTTTTTTTACCCCGTTACCGAACCGTTAACCCGATAACCCAATACCGAAAACCCAATAAAGAATTAACGGTTCAGGTTATCGGTTTTACCCGATATATGCCCACCCCTAGCGATAATACAGGCACGACTAGCGGAATACCAGTTTAATTGTCATAAAATGCCAAAAAAATATAACTTGATCATTTCAAAGCATTGGTTATGGTTCCTTGGGTCATATTTGATGTCCTAGACAAATATCCTGCGATCCGGTACCGGCTCCGTACCAAGGAGTCCAGCCTGAACCATGGCAGGCAATAATACATGCACGACTGGTGGAAATCCAGTTTAATTGCCATAAAATGCCAGAAACTATAACTTGATCATTTCGAAGCGTTGGTTATGGTTCCTAAGGTCGTATTTAATGTCCCAGACAAATATCTTGAGATCCGGTACCGATTCCGTACCAAGGCGTCTGGCTTGGACCATGGCAGGCGATAATACAAGCACGACTGGCGGAATTCCAGTTTAATTGCCATAAAATGACAAAACATGTAACTTGATCATTTCGAAGAGTTGGTTATGGTTCGTTGGGTCGTATTTGATGTCCCGGAGAAATATCATGCGATGCGGTACCCGCTCCGTACCAAGGCATTCGGCCTGGACCATGGCGGGCAATATTACATGTACGACTAGTGGAATTCCAGTTTAATTGCCATAAAATGCCAAAAATGTAACTTGATCATTTTGAAGCGTTGGTTATGGTTCCTTGAGTTGTATTTGATGTCCCTGAAAAATATCATGCTATCCGGTACCGGCTCCATACCAAGGGGTCCGGCCTGGACCATGGCGGGCGATATTACATGCACGACTGGCGGAATTCCAGTTTAATTGCCATAAAATGACAAAAAATGTAACTTAATCATTTCGAAGCGTTGGTTATGGTTCCTTGGGTCGTATTTGATGTCCTTGAAAATTATGATGCGATCCGATACCGGCTCCGCACCAAATCGTCCGACCTGGACCATGGCGGGCAATATTACATGCACGACTGGCGGAATTCCAGTTTAATTTCCATAAAATGCCAAAAATGTAACGTGATCATTTTGAAGCGTTTATTATGGTTCCTTGGGTCGTATTTGATGTCCCAGAAGAATACATGCTATCCAGTACCGTCTCTATACCAAGGCGCCTGACCTAGACCATGGCAGGCGATAATAGAGGCACGACTCGCGGAATTCCAATTTAATTGCCATAAAATGCCAAAAAATGTAACTTAATCATTCCGAAGCGTATCTTATGGTTCCTTGGGTTGTATTTTCTGTCCCGGACAAAAAACATACGATCCTGTACCGGCTCCGTACATAGGCATCCGGCCTGGACCATGACAAGCGATAATACATGCACGACTGGCGGAATTCCAGTTTAATTTCCATAAAATGCCAAAAAATGTAACTAAATCTTTTCGAAGCGTATGTTATGGTTCCTTGGGTCATATTTTCTGTCCCGGAAAAAAAACATACGAGCCTGTACCGGCTACGTACCAAGGCATCCGGCCTGGACCATGAAAGGCGATAATACAGGCACGACTGGCGGAATTCCAGTTTAATTGCCATAGAATGCCAAAAAATGTAAATTACTCATTTTGAAGTGTTGCTTATGGTTACTTGGTAGTATTTGCTGTCCCTAACAAATATCTTGCAATCCGTTACCGGCTCCGTACCAAGGCGTCCAGCCTGGACCATGGTAGGCGCTAATACAGGCTCGACTGGTAGAATTCCAGTTTAATTGCCATAAAATGCCAAAAAATGTAACTTGATTATTTCGAAGTGTGTGTTATGGTTCCTTGGGTCGTATTTGATGTCTCGCACAAATATCATGCTATCCGATACCGGCTCCGTACCAAGGTGTCCGGCCTGGACAATGGCAGGGGATAATACAGGCACGACTGGCGAATTACAGTTTAATTGTCATAAAATGCAAAAAAATGTAACTTGATCATTTCAAAGCGGTTGTTGTGGTTCCTTGGGTCGTATTTGATGTTCCGGACAAATATCATGCGATCCGGTACTGGCTCCGTACCAAGGCGTCCAATCAGGACCATGACAGGCGATAATACGGACACAACTGGCGGAATTCAAGTTTAATTACCATAAAATGCCAAAAAATGTAAATTGATTATTTCGAAGCGTTGGTTATGGTTCCTTGGGTCGTATTTGATGTCCCGGAGAAATATCATGCGATCCGGCACCGACTCCATAACAAGGCTTCCGGCCTGGACCATGGATGGCGATAATACAGGCACGACATGCGGAATACTAGTTTAATTGTCATAAAATGCCAAAAAATGTAACTTGATCGTTTTGAAGTGTTTGTTATGGTTCCTTGGGTCGTATTTTCTGTCCCGGACAAATATCATGCGATTCGGTGCCAGCTTCGTACCAAGGCGTCCGGTCTGGACCACGGCAGACGATAACATAGGCATGACTGGCGGAATTCCAGTTTAATTGCCATAAAATTCAAAAAAATATAACTTGATCATTTTGAAGCGTTGGTTATGGTTCCTAAGATCGTATTTAATGTCCCAGACAAATATATTTCATTCTGGTACCGGTTCCGTACCAATGCGTCTAGCCTGGACCATGGCAGGCGATAATACAGGCACGGTTGGCGGAATTCCAGTTTAATTGCCATAAAATGCCAAAATACTTAACTTGATCATTTCGAAGTTGGTTATGGTTCCTAAGGTCGTATTTTATGTCCCCGACAATTATCATGAAATCTGGTACTGGCTCCATTCCAAGGCATCCGACCTGGACCATGGCAGGCGATAATACAGGTACGACTGGCAGAATTCCAGTTTAATTGTCATAAAATGCCAAAATACTTAACTTGATCATTTCGAAGTTGGTTATGGTTCCTTGGGTTGTATTTGATATCTCGGAGAAATATCATGCGATCCGGTACCGACTTCGTACCTAGGCGTCCGGCCTGGACCATGGCAGGCGATAATACAGGCACGGTTGGCGGAATTCCAGTTTAATTGCCATAAAAGGCCAAGAAATGTAACTTGATCATTTTGAAGCATTGGTTATGGTTCCTTGGGTTGTATTTGATATCTCGGAGAAATATCATGCGATCCGGTACCGACTTCGTACCTAGGCGTCCGGCCTGGACCATGGCAAGCGATAATACATGCACGACTGGCGGAATTCCAGTTTAATTGCCATAAATTGCCAAAAAAAGTAACTTGATCATTTCAAAGCATGTGTTATGGTTCCTTGGGTCGGATTTGATGTCCCGGACAAATATCATGCTATCCGATACCGGCTCTGTACCAAGGCGTCCGGCATGGACCATGGCAGGGGATAATAGAGGCACGACTGGCAAAATTCCAGTTTAATGGCCATAAAATACCAAAAAATGTAACTTGATCATTTCAAAGCGTTGGCTGTGGTTCCTTGTGTCATATTTGATGTCCCGGACAAATATCATTCGATTCGGTACTGGCTCCGTACCAAGGCGTCCGGTCTGGACCATGGTAGGCGATAATACAGGAATGACTGGCGGAATTCCAGTTTCATTGACATAAAATACCAAAAAACGTAAATTGATCATTTCGAAGCATTGGTTATGGTTCTTTGTGTCATATTTGAGGNTAATTGCCATAAAATGCCAAAAAATGTAACTTGATCATTTCGAAGTGTTGGTTATGGTTCCTTGGGTCGTATTTGATGTCCCGGACAAACATAATGCTATCCGATACCGGCTCCATACCAAGGCGTCCGGCCTGGACCATGGCAGGGCATAATACAGGCAAAACTTGCAAAATTCCAGCTTAATTGCCATAAAATACCAAAAATGTAACTTGATCATTTCAAAGCGTTGGTTGTGGTTCCTTGTGTCGTATTTGATGTCCCGGACCAAGGTGTCCGGTCTGGACCATGGCAGGCAATAATACAGTCACGACTGGCGGAATTCCAGTTTAGTTGCCATAAAATGCCAAAAAATGTAAACTGATTATTTCGAAGCATTGGTTATGGTTCCTTGGGTTGTATTTGATGTCCCGGAAAAATATCATGCGATCCGGTACAGGCTCCATACCAAGGCTTCCGGGCTGGACCATGGATGGCGATAATACAGGCACGACTGGCGGAATACCAGTTTAATTGTCATAAAATGCCAAAAAATTTAAATCAATCATTTCGAAGTGTTGGTTGTGGTTCCTTGGGTCGTATTTTCTGCCCCGTAAAAATATCATGCAATCCGGTACCGGCTCCGTACCAAGGTGTCTGGTCTGGACCATGGCAAGCGATAATATAGGCACGACTGGCGGAATTCCAGTTTAATTGCCGTAAAAGTCAAAAAAATATAACTTGATCATTTCGAAGCGTTGGTTATGGTTCCTTGGGTCGTATTTAACGTCCCGGACGATTATCATGTCATCCGGTACCGGCTCCGTACCAAGGCGTCCAGCCTGAACCATGGCAGGCGATAGTACATGCACGACTTGCGGAATTCCAGTTTAATTGCCATAAAATGCCAGAAAATGTAACTTGATCATTTCGAAGTGTTGGTTATGGTTCCTAAGGTCATATTTGATGTCGCGGACAAATATTATGCAATCCGGTACCAGCTCCGTACCAAGGCATCCGGCCTGGAACATGGCAGGCGATAATACAGACACGATTGGCGGAATTCCAGTTTAATTACCCAAAAATGCCAAAAATGTAACTTAATCATTTCGAAGCATTGGTTATGGTTCCTAAGGTTGTATTTGATGTCCCGCACAAATATCATGCGATCCGGTACCGGCTCCGTACAATGGCGTCCAGCCTAGACCATGGTAGGCGCTAATACAGGCACGACTGGCAGAATTTCAGTTTAATTGCCATAAAATGCAAAAAAATGTAACTTGATCATTTGGAAGCGTGTGTTATGGTTCCTTGGGTCGTATTTGATGTCCCGCACAAATATCATACTATCCGGTACCGGCTCCGTCCCAAGGCGTCCGGCCTGGACAATGGCAGGGGATATTACAGGCACGATTGGCGAATTACAGTTTAATTGTCATAAAATTCCAAAAAATTTAACTTCATCATTTCAAAGCGTGTGCTATGGTTCCTTGGGTCGGATTTGATGTCCCAGAAAAATATCATGCTATCCGATACCGGTTCCATACCAAGGCGTCCGGCCTGGAGCATGGCAGGGGATAATACAGGCACGACTGGCAAATTTCCAGCTTAATTGCCATAAAATACCAAAAATGTAATTTGATCATTTCAAAGCGTTGGATGTGGTTCCTTGTGTCGTATTTGATGTCCCGGACAAATATCATGCGATCCGGTACTGGCTCCTTAACAAGGCGTCTGGCCTGGACCATGGATGGCGATAATACAGGCACGACTTGCGGAATACCAGTTTAATTGTCATAAAATGCCAAAAAATGTAACCTGATCATTTCGAAGTGTTGGTTATGGTTCCTTGGGTCATATTTGCTGTCTCGGAAAAATATCATGCGATCCAGTGCCGGCCCTGTACCAAGGCATCCGGTCTGGACCATGGCAGACGATAATATAGGCATGACTGGCGGAATTCCAGTTTAATTGCCATAAAATTTAAAAAAATATAACTTGATCATTTCGAAGCGTTGGTCATGGTTCCTTGGGTCATATTTGATGTCCCAGACAAATATTATGCGATCCGGTACCGGCTCCGTACCAAGGCGTCCAGCCTGGACCATGGCAGGCGATAATACATGCACGACTAGCGGAATTCCAGTTTAACTGCCATACAATGCCAAAAAATATCACTTTATCATTTCGAAGCGTTGGTTATTGTTCCTAAGGTCGTATTTAAAATCCTAGACAAATATCTTGCATTCGGTACCGGTTCCGTACCAATGCGTCTAGCCTTGACCATGGCAGGCGATAATACAAGCACGGTTGGCGGAATTCCAGTTTAATTGCCATAAAATACAAAAAAATGTATCTTGATCATTTCGAAGTTGGTTATGGTTCCTAAGGTCGTATTTGATGTCCCGGACAATTATCATGCGATCTGGTACTGGTTCCATTCCAAGGCATCCGGCCTGGACCATGGCAGGGGATAATACAGGCACGACTGGCAAAATTCCAGTTTAATTGCCATAAAATACAAAAAAATGTATCTTGATCATTTCGAAGTTGGTTATGGTTCCTAAGGTCGTATTTGATGTCCCGGACAATTATCATGCGATCTGGTACTGGTTCCATTCCAAGGCATCCGGCCTGGACCATGGCAGGGGATAATACAGGCACGACTGGCAAAATTCCAGTTTAATTGCCATAAAATACAAAAAAATGTATCTTGATCATTTCGAAGTTGGTTATGGTTCCTAAGGTCGTATTTGATGTCCCGGACAATTATCATGCGATCTGGTACTGGTTCCATTCCAAGGCATCCGGCCTGGACCATGGCAGGGGATAATACAGGCACGACTGGCAAAATTCCAGTTTAATTGCCATAAAAGGCTAATAAATGTAACTTGATCATTTTGAAGCACTGGCTATATAGGTACAGGCTCCATACCAACTCGTCTGGCCTGGACCATGGATGGCGATAATATAGGAACGACTGGCGAAATTCCAGTTTAATAGCCATAAAATGACAAAAAATGTAACTTGATCATTTCGAAGCGTTGATTATGGTTCCTTGGGTCGTATTTGATGTCCCGGAAGAGTATCATGCTATCTGGTACCGGCTCTATACCAAGGCGTCCGACGTAGACCATGGCAGGCGATAATAGAGGCACGACTCACGAAATTCCAATTTAATTGCCATAAAATGCCAAAAAAAGTAACTTAATCATTTTTGAAGCGTATGTTATGGTTCCTTGGGTCGTATTTGATGTCCCGGAAGAGTATCATGCTATCTGGTACCGGCTCTATACCAAGGCGTCCGACGTAGACCATGGCAGGCGATAATAGAGGCACGACTCACGAAATTCCAATTTAATTGCCATAAAATGCCAAAAAAAGTAACTTAATCATTTTTGAAGCGTATGTTATGGTTCCTTGGGTCGTATTTGATGTCCCGGAAGAGTATCATGCTATCTGGTACCGGCTCTATACCAAGGCGTCCGACGTAGACCATGGCAGGCGATAATAGAGGCACGACTCACGAAATTCCAATTTAATTGCCATAAAATGCCAAAAAAAGTAACTTAATCATTTTTGAAGCGTATGTTATGGTTCCTTGGGTCGTATTTGCTTTCCCGGACAGAAAACATACGATCCTGTACCAGNCCGGTACCGGCTCCGTACCAAGGCGTCCGGCCTGGACCATGGCAGGCGATAATACAAGCACGACTGGCAAAATTCCAGTTTAATTGCCATAAAAGGCCAAGAAATGTAACTTGATCATTTTGAAGCATTGGTTATGGTTCCTTGAGTCGTATTTGATGTCTCGGAGAAATATCATGCGATCCGGTACCGACTCCGTACCTAGGCGTCCGGCCTNTTCCAAAAAATGTAACTTGATCATTTCGAAGCGTTGGTTATGGTTCCTTGGGTCGTATTTGATGTCCCGAAAAAATATCATGCGATCCGGTACCGGCTCCATACCAAGGCGTCTGGCCTGGACCATGGATGGCGATAATCCAGGCACGACTGGCGGAATACCAGTTTAATTGTCATAAAATACCAAAAAATTTAAATTAATCATTTCGAAGTGTTGGTTGTGGTTCCTTGGGTCGTATTTGATGTCCCGAAAAAATATCATGCGATCCGGTACCGGCTCCGTACCAAGGCGTCTGGTCTGGACCATGGCAAGCGATAATATAGGCACGACTGGCGGAATTCCAGTTTAATTGCCAGAAATTCAAAAAAATATAACTTGATCATTTCGAAGCGTTGGTTATGGTTCCTTGGGTCGTAGTTAATGTCCCGGACAAATATCATGTGATCCGGTACCGGCTCCGTACCAAGGCGTCCAGCCTGGACCATGGCAGGCGATATTACATGCACGACTGGCGGAATTCCAGTTTAATTGCCATAATATGCCAGAAAATGTAACTTGATCATTTCGAAGTGTTGGTTATGGTTCCTAAGGTCATATTTGATGTCGCGGACAAATATCATGCGATCCGGTACCAGCTCCGTACCAAGGCATCCGGCCTGGATCATGGCAGGAAATAATACAGGCATGATTGGCGAAATTCCAGTTTAATTGCCCAAAAATGCCAAAAAATGTAACTTGACCATTTCAAAGCGTTGGTTATGGTTCCTAAGGTCGTATTTGATGTCCCGAAAAAATATCATGCGATCCGGTACCGGCTCCGTACAAAGGTGTCCAGCCTGGACCATGGTAGCCGCTAATACAGGCACGACTGGCAGAATTCCAGTTTAATTGCCATAAAATGCCAAAAATGTAACTTGATCATTTGGAAGCGTGTGTTATGGTTCCTTGGGTCGTATTTGATGTCCCGCACAAATATCCTACTATCTGGTACCGGCTCCGTACCAAGGCGTCCGGCCTGGACATTGGCAGGGGATAATATAGGAACGATTGGCGAATTACAGTTTAATTGTCATAAAATGCCAAAAAATGTAACTTGATCATTTCGAAGCGTTGGTGATGGTTCCTTGGGTCGTATTTGATGTCTCAGACAAATATCATGCGATCCGGTACCAGCTCCGTACCAAGGTATCCGGCCTGGACCATGGCAGGCGATAATACATGCACGATTGGCGGAATTCCAGTTTAATTGCCCAAAAATGCCAAAAAATGTAACTTGATCATTTCGAAGCGTTGTTGATGGTTCCTAAGGTCGTATATGATGTCCCGAATAGATATCATGCGATCCGGTACCGGCTCCGTACCAAGGCGTCCGGTCTGGACCATGGCAGACGATAATATAGGCACGACTGGCGGAATTCCAGTTTAATTGCCATAAAAATCAAAAAAATATAACTTGATCATTTCTAAGCATTGGTTATGGTTCCTTGGGTCATATTTGATGTCCCAGACAAATATCATGCGATCCGGTATGGGCTTCGTACCAAGGCAGGCGATAATACATGCACGACTGGTGGAATTCCAGTTTAGTTGCCATAAAATGCCAGAAAATGTAACTTGATCATTTCGAAGAGTTGGTCATGGTTCCTAAGGTCATATTTAATGTCACATAAGAATATCATGCGATCCGGTACCGGTTCCGTACCAATGCGTCTGGCCTGGACCATGGCAGGCGATAATACAGGCACGAATGGCGGAATTCCAGTTTAATTGCCATAGAATGCCAAAAAATGTAACTTGATCATTTCGAAGCTTTGGTTATGGTTCCTAAGGTCGTATTTGATGTCCCGGACAAATATCATGCGATCCGGAACTGGCTCCGTACCAAGGCGTCCGGCCTGGACCATGGGAGTCGATAATACAGGCACGACTGGCAGAATACCAATTTAATTGCCCAAAAATGCCAAAAAATGTAACTTGATTATTTCGAAGCCCTGGTTATGGTTTCTTGGGTCGTATTTGCTGTTCTGGACAAATATCATGTGATCTGGTACCGGTTCCGTTCCAAGGCGTCCGGCCTGGACCATGGCAGGCGATAATATAGGCATGACTGGTGGAATTCCAGTTTAATTTCCATAAAATGCCAAAAATGTAACTTGATCATTAGGAAGTGTTGGTTATGGTTCCTTGGGTTGTATTTTATATCCCCCAAAAAATATCATGCGATCCGGTATCGGCTCCATACCAAGGCATCCGGTCAGGACCATGACATGCGATAATAAAGGCACGACTAGCAGAATTCCAGTTTAATTGCCATAAAATGCCAAAAAATGTAACTTGATCATTTTGAAGCGTTGATTATGGTTCCTAAGGTCGTATTTGATGTCCCGAACAAATATCATGCGATCCGAAAATGGCTCCGTACCAAGGCGTCCGGCCTGGACCATGGCAGGCGATAATACATGCACGACTCAAGGAATTCCAATTTAATTGCCATAAAATGCCAAAAAATGTAACTTGATCATTTCGAAGCATTAGTTATGGTTCCTTAGGTCATATTTTCTGTCCCGGAAAAACATCATGCGACCCACTAACGGCTTCCTACCAAGGCGTCCGTCTAGGAGCATGGCAGGCGATAATACAGGCACGACTAGCTGAATTCCAGTTCAATTGCCGCAAAATGACAAAAAATGTAACTTGATCATTTCGAAGTGTTGGTTATGGTTCCTTGGGTCATATATTATGTCTCGGACAAATATCATGTGATCCGGTACCGGCTCCATACCAAGGCGTCCGGCCTGGACCATGGCGGGCGATATTACATGCACGACTAGCGGAATTCCAGTTTAATTGCCATAAAATTCAAAAAAATGTAACTTGATCATTTCGAAGCGTTGGTTATGGTTCCTTGGGTCGTATTTGATGTCTCGTACAAATATCATGAGATCCAGTACCGGCTTAGTACCAAGGCGTCCGGCCTGGACCATGCCGGGCGATATTACATGCACAACTGGCGGAATTACAGTTTAATTTCCATAAAATGCCAAAAATATAACTTGATCATTTCGAAGCATTGGTTATGGTTCCTTGGGTCGTATTTTCTGTCCCGGAGAAATATCATGCAATCCAGTACCGGCTTCGTACCAAGGCATCTGGTTTGGACCATTGCAAGCGATATATAGGCACGACTGGCGGAATTCCAGTTTAATTGCCGTAAAATTCAAAAAAATGAACTTGATCATTTTGAAGCATTGGTTATGGTTCCTTAGGTCGTATTTAATGTCCCGGAAAATTATCATGCGATCCGGTACCGACTTCCTACCAAGGCGTCCAGCTTGGACCATCGTAGGCGATAATACATGCACGACTGGCAGAATTCCAGTTTAATTGCCCTAAAATGCCAGAAAATGTAACTTGATCATTTCGAAGAGTTTGTTATGGTTCCTAAGGTCATATTTGATGTCCCGAACAAATATCATGCGATCCGGTACCAGCTCCGTACCAAGGCATCCAGCCAGGACCATGGCAGGCGATAATACATGCACGACTGGCGGAATTCCAGTTTAATTGNATCCGGTACCGGCTCCGTACCAAGGCGTCCGGCCTGGACCATGGCAGGCGAAAATACAGGCACGACCAGCGGAATACCAATTTAATTGCCCAAAAATGCAAAAAAATATAACTTGATCATTTTGAAGCCTTGTTTATGGTTCCTTGGGTCGTATTTCCTTTCCCGGACAAATATCATGCGATCTGGTGCCGATTCCGTGCCAAGGTGTCCGGCCTAGACCTTGGCAGGCGAAAATATAGGTACGAATGGCGGAATTCCAGTTTAATTTCCATAAAATGCCAAAAATGTAACTTGATCATTTCGAAGTGTTGGTTATGGTTCCTTGGGTTGTATTTAATGTCCCGGACAAATATCATACGATCCGGTACTGGCTCCGTACCAAGGCGTCCGGTCAGGACCATGGCAAGCGATAATACAGGCACGACTGGCGGAGTTCCAGTTTAATTTCCATAAAATTCAAAAAAATGTAAATTGATCATTTTGAAACGTTGTTTATGGTTCCTTGGGTTGTATTTTATGTCCCGGACAAATTGTTGGTTGATTTCCCAATGCACACACAAGTGTACGTGGTCGACAAGTAATATAGGAATTGAAGTCCAGATATCGTACCCACAGGGACTTGTGATTAACTATCCACTAAACTAAACTCAAACAAATATTTAACTAGAATTAATCTAAAATAGTAAATCAAAAGATTAAATAGACAACTAACTTAAAGATGAATTCAAGGTAAATTGATATTCTAGAGTTATGGGTTGTTAAACAATCACGTTGAGTTTTCGACCTAAATCTTCTAATCAGGTTTATTGATTGACGAGGTTAATATTGCTCGTAGTCTTCTCCCGAAGTACAACTCGCCTATTCAAGTTAACCTAATGCCTATATTCCTATGGAATCAGGATTAACAAGAACGCATTAATAATTCCCGTATAATAACCAAGCAAGGCGATTAGGTATATTCCTATCCTAACCGCAAATCCGCTCCCCTGAAGGGTTAAGATCTTGCTCTACCCAATCTTATATGCAATCTAGAATTCCCTCTCCCGAGTTCAACCCTAGATTCGTAGATAGTAGTCAATTGTTGATCAAGCAATTGAATAATTAAGCACAAGATTGAATAAACAAACCAATTAAGATAAACAATAAGAATAATTCAAGCTTCAACTACAACGTTCATGTAACACCCAATACTCTAGAACTAATAAACTATAAAACTAAAAGAAGAGAAGAGAAGAAAAACTAAGTAGAATCCTCTGTCAAAAGTCTTCTGTCGAATCCCCCTGTCCAAAGTCCCTCAATGTGATGTTTTTGGGTCTATTTATATGTTTAGGATGAACCCTAAACGTGTCAAAGACTTCTATTCTAACTTGGAAACACTTAAAACCCGTCAAAACTCGATTTCTGGCCGTCCCGGGACCCTGGCGTTTCAGCCCAAACGCCTGGGTAAGGCCAGGCAGCCCCTGGCGTTAGGGCTCTAACGCCTGGCTAACGCCAGGCCCCCCCTGGCGTTAGGGCTCTAACGCCTGGCTAAGGCCAGGCTGGGTCAGGCTGTTTGGCTCTGTCGCCCGGCTATCGTCCGGGCGTCCCCTTTCGCGTATTCTTCGACGTATTTGCATCCGTTTAGCCCCGTTTCCATTTCCAATTCACCTACACATAAAATAAACCCTATTAGGCACATACGACGTGTATTTTATCATTAAAACACATAAAATGCAAGGTATATAATGCTTAAAATCATGAATTCTAGCCACTCATCACAAATATCATGCAAGACTCTTGCTCGTCCTCGAGCAATATCCTTCA